>PJEM01003834.1:36291-172013 GCA_004023845.1 Helogale parvula
CACTTCTGTTACTCTCCTGAATTTGAATTCAGAGCACATCAAAGCACCTCAACCTCTGGGGCCGCACCGTGAGCTGACAGTTGAACTCAGCACCCAAACCTATGCACTCATCTACCGGGGCTTCGGGCATCTTCCCTCTAAACCCACCTTCTTTTCAACATTTGTCGCCCTGGACGCTCTCGTAAGGCCCGCCCGAGGCCCCTGGCAGTTC
Organism: Helogale parvula; assembly: GCA_004023845.1. NCBI lineage: Eukaryota > Metazoa > Chordata > Mammalia > Carnivora > Herpestidae > Helogale > Helogale parvula. The sequence goes on from PJEM01003834.1 coordinate 36,503, forward strand.
TGGCCTGGACCTGACTCGGTCCCGCCACAGGGTGAAGGGAATCCTATCCACGTGCTGGCTTTGCTGCTGCAGAGCTGTGTGCCCAGGAAAGGGGCCACTGTTTCTGAAGGTTCCTTGAGGCACAGCCATACCATGTCCTGCTCTGCAGTGGTGACAGATGAGCCCTGAAGTCCTGGTTTCCTCTCTTGCCGGGACATCACTGTTCATCTTACACCACGTCTTTTATCTATATAGAAACCTCCTATCTCCTAGGATGCAAAGGCTACATGAGATAACATATGTAAAGTGCTTGGTACGTGCATACAGCAGGTGCTTAAAAGTGGTAGCTATTACTGATCTCTGGGTCCCTATTGACTAATTCCATGAGTATATTTCATGTTTCTCCTAAACTATTAATAACCTTGTCTACATCTCACACAGAAGGCCTTTGTGAACTTTAGGGGTTTTAAAGACCCTGCACGAAGAGGCCAAGTTCAAACCTTTGCTGAGCAGGAAGAGCAGGCACACGCCAGTCATCCTTCCCCGACTCGGACTGGCCTCACAGCCCGAATGCTCTACTGACGGCGCAGAGAACAAGGAATCCACCAGTGGAGAGAACATCAAGGAACTCACTCTGTCCTCGACAAGTCTCTAGTTCTAGGCTCTTCCCCACGCCGTCCCCTTACTCTCTTTCTACGTCTACCAACCAACCAATTCTAGTTTTCTCGGACCATTTATAAAAAAGCAAGTTTTTCATAAGACAAGTTTTCCAGAGACGTGAAGGTGGCATTTATGTTCTTCTGAGGCTCCTCTGTGTAGATTATGGACCCAAAGCTTTCAGAGGCTCCATGTCGAAAACGGAGCCTCCTCTTACCTGGCTCGGTCCAGGGTGAAAGTCCTCAGCAAGGGAAGACTCTGTCTGAGACAGACTGGGGGACGCCGTGGAGTCCCCAGAGGTGCTGGTGACCAGCTCCCCCAGAGCATCGACCTGTCTCCTCAGGCTGTGTAAGGTGCCCTCCGTCTGCCGCTTCCCCTTACTCAGCACCTCTGCTTGCTTGGACATACAGTGTCGGAGCTGGGCCTGAAAGCGTTACGGGGAAATTGAGGGTTGTCACAGAAGCCACGTACCTGAACTATTAGTAGCTTCCTCATGCTTAACACCTGACGGGCGAATCTGACTATTATACAGTAGGAATGGCTGTTGGAAATGCTCTCGTCCTTAAGAAAAAAAATGCAGGGGGGCGCTGGTGGCTACTCTCAGTGCGCATAAAACTTGTACTGTTCTGCGTGGTTATTAACAGGGCCTTTTTTTTTTTTTTTTAACGTTGGGGGGTAGGGGCAGAGGGACAGAGAGAATCGAGCAGGTTCTGTGCCCAGCACTGAGCCCCACGTGGGGCTCGATCCCACAACCCTGGGATCATGAGCTGAGCCAAAATTAAGAGTCAGAAGTTTGACTGAGTCAGCCAGGCGCCCCCGCCTGGGCCTTCTGCTCAGCCTGCTCTCTCCACAGTAACAACACTTGCAGCCTCTGCAGCCCTGGCCTCCCCGTTAAACTATCCCCTCGTCTCTCTCTTTTCCGCCCAGATTTAGAAGACGGGTTATACTTGACATCTTCAGGGTCCCTCGCGGTGTATTCAGTCCCCAGCCCCACACTACTTGCCGGCTCGCTCCTGGGCTGTTTCCTCGAAAGGATCCTCTCCAGGGCTACCGCGGTCCTGACACTACTTTCTGTGACGATGGCGCTGTTCTGTGTCTGTGCTGCCCAGCACTGCAGCACTAGCCACGTGTGGCTACTGAGTCACCAGAGGTGTGACAATTGCAGAACTCAACTTTTAACCTGATTTAATTATAATTAATTTGAATGGCCACACGTGAGAGGAGGCTAGCGCCATCAAGGACCTCCACTCCCTCACACGGCTCATGGCTCCTTCTCAGCCCGTGCTGTATATGCAGCCATTCTCCAAAGACATCCTGTCCTCCCATTCTGCCTCCCTCCCGTCTCCCACCTCCCGCCTCTACCCTGACCCCCAATTCTTTCGGTCGCCACTGGCGGCTAAATCCGAGACTCTTCAGCTACCTACGGAGAGAGCGGACCTGAATGCCAGTCACCCTCCCGCCTGACACCCATGCCTACCTTCCTGGTATTCCCAGGCTTTGCCCCAACCACCGGCCTGGGAGCCGGTTTTGGTTCATCATCTGCTTCTCTATTTTCTGTCCCAAGTACTTGGGTTCTGCTGAAGAACCACAATCTCCTGGTTTTGAATACTGACCCTGCCACTTACTAATTGTGTGTTGTCGACTTCTGTGCGCTCCGACCACGTAATCTAGAAAACTGCTGATGCTGTCATGGAGGCAATGACAGCAGTGCGTGCAGGGACGCGTTTTCCCCTGCCCTCCTCAATGCATCAAGTATCTCACACTGTACTGTTGTAAAGGGCGACCTTGCAGGGCACCCGGGTGGCTCAGCTGGGTAAGGGACCAACTCCTGACTTCGGCTCGGGTCATGATTCCAGGTCGTGGCGTCGAGCCCGGCATGGGGCTCCGCGCTGAGCATGGAGCCTGCTTGAGAGTCTCTCTCTTTCACCCTCGGCCCCTCCCCCATTTGCACACGTGCATGCTCTCTCTCTAAAATAAAAGACGGACAGAAATAACAAATAATGAAGGGCGACCTTGAGTCGATCTTCGCGGTGGCGCAGCTTCTCTCGGAGCGCCTCCCCACGCCAGTGCTCGTCCTTGTCCAGAGGGAGAGGGAAGCATCAGTCCCTGAACGCCACCAGCTTTCCTCTGCCCCCGGCCCCAGCCCCACTCTTATCTGGGGAGAGGGAGGGATCAAATCCTCCTCCTAGAGTCCAGAAATCACGGGATAAACCCTTACCATGATATGAATCTGGGAAAAATTCAGTTTTTCTTCAAAAGGTGATGGCCTCTGACTCATGGTGAATGGGAAATTCTCTTTCAAGCTTTCCAACCCTCCTTCTAGGTTTTCATTCCTTTTCCAAATAGCCTCCAGATCTGCTGGCAGTTCTGGAAGAAACTGGTTGAGACTCTTCAGGCTGGCTCTGATTTCATCTTTCACCTCAGATCTAAGTGATCTCATTGCCTCACTAATTTCGATTTGTCTTCTCTCCAAATCCTTTTGGTTGGTCATCTAAAGGGTGAGAGTCAAATACCATCGGGTAAGGTCTGGGACTTACCTGCAACTGAACTGTGTAATGCGTCAAGTATTTCTGGAACTTTCCATCTGCAGAATTAGGCTCTCCCAGTCTCGGCGTGAACGGCTCTCAGCCTGGGTAGGTGACAGGATGGCAGAGCTTTCTCCCGGGGGTCGCTTCTTGTCAGATCCCTGGGGACCTGGGTCTCCTAGACTCGTTTCTGCCAGGAAATCTAACATTTCAGCACAGTTTGTTGGGACATGATAACATTTCAGGCTGAAGGGCTGCTGTTTTTCTTTCAAAAGACCTAGCATAAGAAGCTGGCCGCACGTAAGGGGGTTGGAGCAGTAGTTTTGAACAAACGTGTTTTCTGTAGAGGTGCATTTCTCAACTGTAAGACTCGAAAAACAGATTTAACTTAACAGACATTCTCATAATCGGCTTTTCACAAGGTCCACAAAGAAACGCTCCCATTCAAAGAGCTACCTGAGAAGCAGAATCTGAGCCCGGCGGGGAGCGCCTCCCCCGCCCGCCGGCCTGGGCCCCGCGCACCTGGCTCCTGAGCTCCGCGTACTCGCGCTGCATCTGGCTGAGCTCCTTCATCAGGCGCCTGGCCCGCTCGTGGTTGTCCTGGGCCACCTGTTCGATTGTCGCCATCTCCTTCTGCATGCAGCTGTTCTCCTGCTTTTGCTCCTGCCGCAGGAGGAGGAAAATGAGCCCGGGGCCCGGCACACGGACGCGTGCGTCACCGCCGCACACGCCCGTTCGGTCACTTTAGGTCCCATCTGGACTCCAGCTGTCTGGTGGGGGTGGCGCCACCTGCCTTCTCAGGCAGCTGCGGCAGAGCTGGGGGCAGGGCCTGGGTCTGCGACGGCACCTGTGACGCTACGGGACTTCCCTTTCCTGAGCCCCCGCGGACCGTATGCACCTCCTCACAGTCGTCCGGAGGGTGGGAATTCACAGCCACGCTGCCGGTCGCTAGCTGTCACCCTCCGGGCGCAACACACCCATTCACACAACAGGGCGACAGCGACCCTCCTGAGGGTCCTGTGATGGTCTCTACTCCCGCCTGCCGGCCTCCACCCACCGCGAGCTGTTCGGGGCTCCTGGTTGGGGCCTCCCACATTTTTATCCCAAGTGGAGTCCAGGATACATGCACGCTAGACTGCACTCGATGAGCTGAAGCTGATGCTGACTGAACGGGGCAGGACGCGGTCGGTGAGCGCCGAGCGGAGCCAGGCAAACGCGTCTTCAGAAGCAGCCTTCCTCCCCCCCAGCCCCCCCACCCCCCCTCCCCCGCGGAGAAGGCTCTTTGCGCTGCGGTGACACTGTCTGTCCATGTGCCCATCTTTCCAGCCAGACACGCTCCTCGAGGGCTGTGGCTCAAATCAGACACAGAGACACCAAAAACAATGGTTGGGTCAGGGGCTGGGTTGACCGGTCATTGATTTTTCTCTGCACGGAAGCAGTGTTTTAGTCTAAAGACTGAAGTGCATGGTTTCTGCGTGAGCGGCCAGGGCCGCGGGACTCACCAGCAGGTTCCTCTCCAGCTGGCTCCGCTGGACCCTGAGTGCCTCCTTCAGGCCAGCAACCTGCTTCTCGGCTTTCTTCCTTTCTGTCAAGAACTGGTTCCGCAAGAGGCTGAAGTCGGCCCTCATCGAGTCCGCCTCTTTCTGCAGAGTCTGTAGCTCATCTGACCTTTCCGTTAGCTGCTGCTCCCGTTCTGAAAGCTGTCGTTCTGGAACGAGCATTTTGGGTAGGTCAGCCGGAGGCCCTGGGCCGGCTGTGGGCGGGCAGTGTAACGACATGTCACCCACTCAGCCATCACCGAGTCTTCCACGATCCCCCCTGACCCACAGCGGAGGCCTGGATGAAGGTGCCTCCTGACATCCCTGGGTCCTGGGGGCCGGACCCCCGGGTGACAGACAGCTACCGTCTTCCCTTTGAGCGTCCGGGAGCAGTGAGGATGCACGGCCGTCGGGAGGTGCGGGAGACCCGGACACAAGGCTGCAATGGTTTTCATCGAGCTGCAGGGAGGCGCAGGGCAAGGCGTGCGGGGCCTGGAGCCGCACGAGCCCCGCCTTGTACGGGGGCCACCCCCTTCCTGGCCTGCGATGGGAATCGAGCGTGCGGACGCCAAGTACGTGGTAGGCCCTCCGTAAATAATGTGTATGAAAATGTATGACCTTTAAAATCGGTTTTTCTAATCATGCTCTTCGGAGGAACACCCTGTCCAGATCTCACGTTTCTCACGTCTGGTGCGGTCAGAGGCAGCCCATCTGGGAAGTTTTGTTGTCACCACGTGATGGCTGGGTCGGCACGCATCAAGGGTTGCCGGGGAAAAAGGCCCACTAACCCTTTCACTGAGTTCACTCGGGAAGAGCAACATTTCCTGAACATTATTAAACCCTGAAGCCTAGGGAAAGAATCATTTGCTGACGTGGGAACAATCATTCACCCTGAACTTGCACCTCGACGTCTCTGAGATATGGCTCGGGAGAGCGCCAACAGCCCCCAGAGCAAACACCTGTGTTTTGGTACCATTCAGAGTCAGACTGAGACAGAAATGGGATGTTAATACTGTTTTTTGACTGGTTGAGAGCAATGTTTCCAAACGGAACAGTGTTCCCAAAGCTCAAAACTGCACTACTTCACAGAAAGCCCGAGAGTGCCTTCTGGAACCTCTGCCGAGCGTCTCTCCCGAGGCAGCATTCTGAAGGAAGGCACGTGGTAAAGCACAAAGACCTGACAGCCTCAGCGTCAAAGCCCATCTCCGCAGAGACGGGTGCCCCGTGTCCCTGCGCCCGGTGTCCTCTCTCACAGGACCCCACGGGGCATCTCCTTCCCGCTGCGCTCCTCCCGACACCCTTCCGGGCCGGGGCCTCCCCGACACACGTCGCAGGACCGCCATGCCGGCGGGTACGCACTGGCCTGGGCGAGCGCCTTCTCCAGGGTCTCGCTGCACCGCTCCTCTTCCTTCAAAACCCGGACGCGCTCCTCCGCCGCCAGCACCTTGGTGAGCACCTGCTCCAGCTCGCTCTTCTGCTCCGATAATTCCTTTTCCAGCTGTTGCTGCTGCGCCTTCAGAGTCCCTTTACTGGCTTCCAACTTCTTTTCTTCACATTCGGTCTCTTTCTGGAGTTTCTGAAACATCTTAACAGAGAACAACCTTAGTCACAAAATAACAACACATGTCCCCGATGAGGGAATCTTCACCAGCACCAGACAGGTTCGAGTCCAAGAGAAAGCAGCAAACAGCCCACAGTGACAGACAGCGGGGCCGGGGAAACCGCGGGGCCGGCACGTGAGGAGGGGCTCACGCAGCGAACGGCACGCGGCCCTCGGGATTCTCTACGGGCGTGAGGTTCTGTGGTCGTAATGCCGAGAGAGCCAGGGCGCTGGTGTGCAGGCTTCCCCGGTTACACAGGGCGGTGACGGGGAGCTCGTCCTACGGGGGACCCCTCTCAGCTTCTGCCAGGGAAAAACGCACACGAGCGACAAAGCGTGTCCTGTTCTGCCACGTCATAAACGCGCAGTACCGTTTCTTGTCGGGCCAGCTTCGCCTTGTTTTCTTCAACCTCCTTCTGAAGCTCCTGAAGCTGCTGCTGCTTCGTCTCCCCTTCTTTCTGGCAGTTTTCCACCGTCTCCCTCCACGCGCCGATGTCCTTCTGGAGCCTGGCCTGCTCGCTGAGCAGCACGTCCTTCTGCGTGGTGGCGCGAAGCAGGTCCTTGGTGCGAGAGAACAAACGGACGTACTGACAAAGCCATCCGGTCCAGGGCTGCCCAGCGGCCCTCCTGGCCCCAACAGGGTCTGACGAGGTGAGAGGCATCTTGGAAGTCCCACGTCCTCTAACACCTCAACAAACTCATTTCAGGCCCCAGAAGTGCAACTTAATCATCAGCTTTCCTCTTTTTAGTGTCTAAAAAGTAAGACGACAGAAGATGCCGGAACCCTAAGAGACCTAGTTCTTCTGGGCTTTAGTTGCTGTGTCACTGAGGTGGGAATAAACAACCCCCACCTCACAAGACCGCTAAGAAGATTAAGGAGTGCTGTGAATAAGGCTTAATTCTTCTTGAAAATAAACCTAAAGTCACGGTTTTGTTACTATTTGAAAAATTTATGTGGTTTGAAAAACTCAGGAAAACAGTAACTTCTTTCTGTGAAGAATCCAAATTAAACATTTCTTTTCAAAATGTTTATTTTGAAGGGGGAGAGAGAGAGAAAGAGAGAGCGTGAGCAGGGAAGGGGCACAGAGAGGGAAAGAGAATCCCAAGGAGGCTCTGCGCTGTCAGCACAGAGCCCGACATGGGGCTCGATCTCACGAACTGTGAGATCATGACCTGAGCAAGATTAAGAGTTGGACGCTCAACCGACTGAGCCACCCAGGTGCCCCTCAGATTAAACATTTTTGAAAAAGTTACATTTCTAACACAGAAAATACTCATTAGAACCCATGTAAGGATTTTTTTAAGGATGGGATACTTTTATTTGAAGCTTTCTACATCTTAGAAACACAGAATCCTTAACGTAGATGGAAGGATTTAGATGTCTAATTGAACTCCTAATCTACGTGGTGGAAACCGAAGCCCAGAACTTGCCTGAGGGTCTCTGAAACTTAAGTGACAGCACTGTTCTCACAGGACAGCACTCAGTTACCTCTCAGAAGCCTGTCAGAAGCAGAAGGTCAAGAGTCAGCTCTCCCAGACATCTGGCAAGATGGGAGGCCATCTGCAGCTCAGCGTGACCGCATCCACGCCCAGCCTCTGGGCACAGATGAGAGGGATCCATCTGGTGCCTGAAGCCCCCAGAGGGGCCGCTGGAGGGCTGGACTCTGGGCTGGCCACCACCCTACTTACTGCCTTTGAGTAACACTTACAATAAAGGAGAGAATCACCGCCCTGCACCAGTAGTTGTGTGTATCTGGGTTTTTGTGATATAAATGGCCCATGGCATCGACTGGTGTGACAAGGAACCAACCTACTTGATTTGTCTGTTATCTGCACCAGGGGTCTGCGTGCCTTCAGGACAGTGCTAGAAGATCCGCCTTTGTTACCAACCTGTTTGGCTAGGTTCAAATGGTCTTCGACTTCAGCTAGTTCTTCCTGTAGTGCGTTTACTGCTTCTTGTTTCTCTACACAAATAAGATTTATATAAAATGAATACATTCATATGCATGGTCCAAATCCCCACCAGCCCCCCAAAAGGAGTGGAGGTGAACATACATGCATCTCTGTTAAATGTATGGCTATGCCACACCATCTTCCTAAAAGGTCAGAAGGGAGACGTGCATAGCCTATAGCTGGGCTCACAGGTCAGGCTTTTAAAGTCTTATGTCTCCAAAACCTCACGGTAAAAAAAGTTTACAGACAATGCCTAGTGTTGATGACGTGCAGGGCTTAAAAACGAATACGTTCTACAATGCTGGCAGAAATGTAAATTTGATACAACCTTAAAGGGAGACAATTTGGGAACAGATTTTATACCTACACTGGCTTTGTCACTTACTAGCCGTAGTTACTTCTCACATGAGTAAGTCACAAGGAAACTAAGCTTTCCTCATCTATAAGTGGGTGAAAGAGTTTCTGTCTCATAAAAATGTTTCCAGGATGAAATGAAAACAATGCATATAAAATAGCTGCATCATGTCTAACAGTAAGTGCTCAACAAGTATGTTGTTAGCTAGAATTACTTAGTAACTTCTAATCGTGGATATTTACAAAGATTTGGTAATAAAGACACTATCTGCATTTTTTTGGTTGTTTGTTTTAAAACTACACACACACATCCACATCCCAAGAAAAAATCTGGAAAGATATTCACTGAACTGTTAACAGGAATTCCCCCTTAGGGTGTTTATTTCATCTTTTTACTTATGTTTTCAAATTGTTCTTTAAGGAACACGAACTAGTTTGTTAAGCGGCTCTACTGAGACAGAATCCACACGCCATGCCTTTCACCTGTTTAAAGTATGCAATTCAAAGGCTTTAAGCATATTCACAGAGTTGTGCAAACACCACCACAATCTAATTTTAGAACGTTTCTGTCACTTCTAAAATAAACCCCATGCCGGCTAGGAGTGTTTTCTAGAACGAGAAAAGCAGACAATGAACAGAAGCGGCGAGCAGCGGGAACGCGCCCGTCCCTCCGCCGCCGCCTACCTCGGAGCTGCTGCTGCGTGGCCGCCACGTCTCTGTGCAGCGAGAGCTTCTCCCTGTGCAGTCGGTCCAGCTCCTGCTGCAGGTTTCTGACATCCGATTCCAGCTTCTCGAAGGTTGCCTGCTCCGTTTTGCTATTCTCCTCCGCAGCTGCTAAAACCCTGCCGTACAAGCAAAGGCAGACTCTCAGAGAACGTTCAAGCACGCACACCGAGGCAGAGCCTGATGCCCTCACAGTGCAGTTACGGACATGAATGATCGTAAATCTTAAAAAAACTGAAGGCTCTTCACCTCCTTTTCAAAAGACACCTTGTTTTCCGCTTTCCCTTTGGAAAAGGGACTCTCTAAACTGAAGTTTTGTAAACATCAGGGATAAAAACATGGATAGCACCAAAAATCTGGCGATTAAAACAGATCACTAGCTTCTGATCAGTGACAAAGCAGGAAACATAATTGTGTTTGTAATAAGATTTGTCCAAAAGACAGACGGGCATGAGCCCGCCTTCTTCTACATGAACAAGTCCTACCGCAGGGGCTTGCTTTTGTCTGGCTTCTCCCCGAGCGTAGTCACCGAGAGTCACTCACGTCCTGTGCAGCAACACCAAATTCCCTTTTCATTGCTGCCTAGTATTCCACGGATGGGTGTACTAGAACTGGTCTATGCATTCACCAGCAGATGGGACTTTTAGGTTGTTTCCAGGTTTGGGCTGTTGCAAGTAGAGCGACCATGACCATCAATGCCTGTCGTTCTTTGTACAAACACACGCTCTCCCTTCTCCTGAAGAAGAATCTAGGAGTGGAATGGCTAGCCCTTCTGGTAGGTGTATGTTAGAGTTTCCAAAATAACTGCCAAACAATTCTCCAAAATGGCCTAACATTTTACACTCCCACCATCTGTGTATGAAAATTCCATGCGAACATTTGGTATGGTCAATGTTTAGTTTTAGCCCTTCTAATAGGTATGTAATGATAGCTCATTGTGGTTTTAATTTACATTTTCCGCGGGGCCTGCATAGTGCAGTCAACTAAGCGTCTGACTTTTGTAAAATTTTTCTTATTTTGTTTGTGTATGTATTTTGAGACAGAGAGAGAGGGAGAACACTCAGGGAAGGGGCAGAGAGTGAGGGAAAGCGAGCAAATCCCAAGCAGGCTCTGCACTGACAGCCCAGAGCCAATGCAGGGCTCAAACTTATGAGTTTAATAAACTCATAAAATCAGGAGTTGGACGCTGAACCAACTGAGCCACCCAGGCACCCTTGCCGACTCTTGATCTCAGCTCAGATCATGATGTCACAGCATGTGAGTTTGAGCCGCGTGTCAGGCTCTGTGCTGATGGTGTGAAGCCTGCTTGGGATTCTGTCTCTCCTCCTCTCTGCCCTCCCCCACTTGTACACCCACTCGCTCTCTCTCAAAATAAATAAAGCTTTAAGAATATGGACTTTCCTACTGGCTAATGATGTTGAGCATCTTTTTATGTGTTTATTTGCCATCCATTCGTCTTAAGTAAAATGTCTTTTCAAGCCTTTTGCCCCTTTAAAAAACACTGGGCTGTTCATTTTCTAATTATTGAGCTATGAGAGCTCTTTAAGATATATGTTCTGGGTACAAGTAATTTTTTTTAAGGGAAGAGGATTTTTTTTTTTTTTGAGAGAGAGAACATCTGCGGGAGCAGGTGTGGAGAGAGAGGGAGAGAGAGAATTCCAAGCAGGCTCCATACTGTCAGCGTGGAGCGTGATGCGGGGTTGGAATTCACGAACCGTGAGAGCATGACCTGAGCTGAAATCAGGAGTCGGACGCTTACTGGACCGAGCCCTGTAGGCACCCTGAGTACAAGTCCTTCACCGAGAACGTGGTTGCTGTGGTTCCTCTCCGGGGCTGGGGTAGCTCTTTTCACTGTCTTCACAGTGTCTCTTGAGGAGAAGATTTAAATTCTGATGAAGTCCAATGTTACCAATTTATTCTTTTCTGGATCACGCTTTTGGTGTCATACCAAGGAAATCCTGCCTAACCCAAGGTGTTTCCCCCATTTTCTCCTAGAGGTTTTATATTTAGGTTTCACATTGATGTTGATGGCCCTTTTGGGGATAATGTCTATCTATAGCCTGGGTGTGGCCTGAAGTTCATTCTGCGGGGTCTGGATATACAGCTGGTTCAGCAACGGTCTTTGAAAAAGTCCATCTTTTCTCTACTGAAAATGACGCCTTTGCATCTTGGGCAAAACTGGTTGTCCACACATCCGTGTGTTTACGTTTGGACTCGGTTCTGTCCCATGGACTCTGTCCTTCTACCAGTACGACAGTGTTCTGATCACTGTAGCTCTATGTGGGGTCTTGAAATCACGTGGTGTCAGCTCTGAACTTTTGTTCTTTTTCAAAGGTGTTTTGGTGTCCTGTCTAAAAAGTTTTAGATTCTCTTCTACGTCCAGCCTTTGCATTTTCTGCATGAATTTCAGAACCAGACTCTCAATTTCTATTTTAAAACCATGTTGCAATTTTGATTGATTGTTTTGAATCTAAAGACCAATTTGAGGAGAATGGAATTTTAACAATCCTGTCTGGCCACCCACAGACAGGCAGCTCTCTCCATCTACTTGTACCTTTCAGCATGTGTTATTTTCCTTAAACACACACACACAACAGGTTATTTAAAAAAGTGCTTTGGGGTTGGAAAAAAAAAACCTAATAGAAAATTCACCCAGAAATGGTATTGATGAACTGTACTGTGACACTGAGTTTGTGGAGTATTTTTTTTTCCTTTTCTCTACTTTCCATTCTTTTTAAAATTGCATGTTTATTATGCTTTAGCCTTCAAGAAGAGACCTCGTAGGCTGTTTTTTCCGCTCACCGTTTGGTCTGGGCCAACTTCTTTTCCCAGCTGTCACAGTTTTCTTTGAGATCTTCCTTTTCTTTGCTCAAAGACTCCACGCAGGACTGCAGCGCTCGGGTCTCGGCAGTTATCCGCTCTATTTCCCGTCTGTCCCTCTCAAGGACCTGCTTCTGCCACTCGATCTCCCCTTTCTGTCGCAGGGCCGTCTGCTGCAGAGTCTCTAACTCCAGCCTCTCCTAGATTGGACAGAAGGGACTTGCACGTGCCCAGCGAGGAAGACCGCAGGCGGCAGAGGGCAAAGCAGCTGTGTTACCTCCAGCACCTCCACCTGAGTCTTCTCGAACTCAGACACCTTTTGGTCGTGCTGTAGCTTCAAACCTTGCAGCTCACTGGTTTCAAGTTGCAGCATATCCAGAATATTTCTTAGTTCTAGAGGAACAGAACATGGTCCGTGCTGTTAAATGAAATTCGAAGCACTTACAAAATGAAACAGAAAATAGCGTATTTCCTTGATACAAGAAATAACAGGTCATCAAAACATACCTGTTTTGTGAATTAATGGAGCTAACTATATTTTAATTTTAAAAAATCTTTAAAATCTTGCTAAACATTAATTTGTTAAATGTTGTTAAAATTTTTTTTTAATGTTTTTAACATTAATGTTTTAACAAATGTTTTAACAAAAAACATTAATAAAGATCTAGTTCTAAGAGCAAGCACCCCATCTAAATGAATTTTAATCAAAATAAATAAGAAAAACTTCAAAATAACAGGAGTTGAAATTCAGATAATAATTTTTTATATTTCAAAATACAGATTTTTAAATATTAACTCTCTTTTCTGATTATAACATATTTGGTTACTATAGAAAATTTCAAGAAAAAAGCAAAAAAAAAAAAAAAGAAAAGAAAAAAAACCCAGTATTATCCCACTATCCAAATATGATCACTACTGCAATAGTAACCAGATACACTTCCTTCCAGGAGCATGCACACAAACTGTGTGTGTGTGTGTGTGTGTGTGTGTGTGTGTGTGTGTGTGTGCGCGCGCACACACATTTTCAAAATAAACTGGGACTGCTCTATATTGTTTTTATTTATTTTTTCAGTCTTCCCATCAGCATTTTTGCATGCCCTTCAATGTTTAAAATATAGCTTCTAACTTGGCCACGGTTCCAAATTTTGTCGTTATAAATTCTGCTGTACGTAACCAACTCAGCCAGCTTACTCTGTGAAGCCAGGAAATACTTACTTACTAAATAAACAAACAAGTACAGTATCGCTGTGATGTGCGTGAATGCTTGCCCCCTTTCAGTAACTAGAAATGAGCGAAATGGGGGAACAGGTATGAACTTTCAGTCCTCAAACACTGGAGGATCGGTCCAACTTCTTCTTCTATCGACCGCCTGTAAGTGCCCTTCCTTCTCCACACCCTGGTCAGCAACGATTAAGACTATTTTGCTTCTAAATAAACTTTATCAACTTGAATGGCAAAAATATCATATTCCTCTTGTCATACTGCTTTTCTTCATAACTTTAAAAGAAGTTTACTTCACTTTTCGTATTTTTCCTATGATCTGGAATAGACACCTTTCCGAACTCTGAATTTGTATGACTGTTTTCCTTTAAACTTACCAGTTTTATGTTTAGACATCTGCTCTAAAACTACCTGAAGATTTTCTTCCTCTTTCTCAATTTCCTGCTTTATGAGTGCAAGCTGAGTTTTTTTTTCACTAATCTGGACATTGAGTTCTCCTTTCTGAAAACTCAGTTCTTCCAGAAGAGATTTTACTTCCTGTGCCAAAAAAAAAAAAAAAAGTCAACTCCCCTCTACAAAATTATGAATGGAAATTATACTGAAATCAGTTTTGTTATTAACCATCTCATTTCGCAAAAATTCTCATTTGGAAACAAGTTCTACTTTGCCTTTTATGTCAGGAACTGCACTATAGTTTACTTTACACTAACATATTTCTGTATAACAGAGGTAAGGAAGTCACATATTACCTTCATTTAAAATGCATAAACAGTACTTACTACGTGCAAGGCAATGTGTCACAGAAGGACAAGGCTGCCTCTGATACAGCTCCTGCCCTCAAGAGGCTGAGCACCTTGGGGGAAGTCAGCAAGGAGCATAAACCCGATCATGGAAGGCTCTGCTGCCCTAGGAAACGTGCAGAGTGCCTCCAAACTCAGTACAGAGAAGTTCCATCCAAGATAAAGGAAAAGTCAGGAAAGTCGTCTTTGTGGCATGAAGCCAAACCATGAAAACTGGTTAGATCTGGACATTCCCCCAAAAAAATTCCTGGAGAAGAAATGGCATGAGACAGGCACCGAGGCCGAGAACCTTGGGGACGTCCACAAGCTACTATGGGAGGGCTCCCCATGCAGCCACAGCCGGGACACCAAGCAGCACATCCAACTGATGTTGCAGAGGGTTCGCGAGTCAGGAATTTACAGTTGCGTCTGGAGGGAAATCTAATTAAAAAAAAGATAAATCTAGAACATCACCCTCGGATTCTGAAGAAAACCTGGCGAAAGACACACCCTGATATGATTGCACTTCTCAGTGACTTCGGTTTCTCCCAGTCTCAGCGCCTCCTGGAGGTCAGCTCTGGCCTGGACCATGCTTCCCTGAAGTAGATGCAGCTCCTCCTTCTTCTGCCCCAACTCCCTGTCCAGGCCGGCCAGCTCCTGCTGCTGGTCCGACACCTGCGTTCAAGGAAAGGGAAGAAAGCAACGCTGGACAACCTTCGCGCTCGCTGTGACGGCGAACGTCCAGTCCCGCTAACGGCAGTGGGGGAATAAGGGCCCAGCCTACTTGTATTACCCCAGCTGCATGAGTCAGGGGGGCCAGGCTGGGGTACAGGCATCGGACGCCTAAACAGAGATCTGGAGTCCACAAACATAAAAGCACTCAAGTCATAGCAAAAACAACAATATGACAATAATGATTATCCCTCAGGTCATGGTTTTCAAAACACCTGCATGTCTATACCTTATTCCATTACCTTGGCAATGGAAGTCGGCCAGGATTTTTAAAAATGTATTCATTTCGTAAATTTAAAAATTACAACTTTAAGGACAGTGCACACTTTTTTATATAAAAAGCAGAAAATACAGACGTGCAAACGGAAGAAAACAGAAAATAGTCATCTCTCCTGATCAGATGACTGCTTTTGTACTTTGATATAGACCAAAAATATAAGCATGAGTGATCAAAACACATTTAGCAAAAATGATCTCAGGGTGTATCCTGGCTCTTTTTCTTAAGGAGAAAAATTTTTTTAATGTTTATTTAGTTTTGAGAGAGACAGAGACACAGAGAGTGAGCAGGGGAGGTGCAGAGAGAGAGGGAGACACAGAATCAGAAGCAGGCTCCAGGTTCCGAGCTGTCAGCACAGAGCCCGACGCGGGGCTCGAACTCATGGCCCACGAGATCATGACCTGAGCCGAAGTTAAATGTTTAACAGACTGAGCCACTCAGGCACCTGAGGGTGTATCCTGTTTTGAGACTCACCTCTTTTATTCAATAATATATTCTATTTATTCTATTGAGTTGTGATTAAAATTTAGGTTGGACTCTACTCTTCATCACCAGGACAGAGAGCCTCATTTGTGCTTTATTATCTTATTTGGTATTTTCCCGTCTTTTCTACCATGAAGCAGGTACTACGTTTTTTAATCGGAACAGAGACGCAGGTTTCAAAGCAGCAAGACCTGGGCTGTCGAGGCGTTGGTTGCCGTACCTGGCCTTTCAGCTTTTCCAGCTCAGCCTTCTCGGCCTGCAGGAGGGTCTCCGACTCCCTGAGGACGTGCAGGCGGTGCTCCTCACTGCGCTGCGCGGCCCCCACGTCCTCCCGCAGTTTCTGCAGCCTACGGACAGCAGCAGCACTAGCGCAGGCCCGAGGGAAGGCCGAGCCCCGAGAGCGGGCGCGCGGCACAAGCCCCCGGGCCCTGCAGGGCCTCCACTTACTCTCCCGTCAGCATCTCCCTCTTCTTGTTCAGACACTGGAAGTCTGAGTCTTTCGCCGCAACGACTTTGTTTATTTCTTTCAAAGTTTCTTCCTGCTCCATTCTGTGCTGCTCCAAACCCTTTGTGTCAGCCCGCAGTAACCTAAAACACACTGCTTTACTCTCCAAGGCCCCTCAGCCCTGGCCTGGTTACTCATCTTCAGGCAGCTACTACCCCCTTAGCGCCAAACCGTTCATTCCTCCCCCTTGAATACGGCAGGAGCCGAGAGGGACTCCGCCTACCTGAGCTGCTGGTCAGCTTTGACGAGGTTAACGGCCGTTTCCTGGGCTCTCCTTTCTAACTCCTCAGCATCTTTTTCGACTTGCAATAGATTTCTCTTGGCATCGGAGAACTTCTCAATGGCATCTTTTGTCTAAAAAAGACATTGTCGTTAGAAGCAATTCAATTATCACACTCTCTCTGGCAGCTCTCAGCAGAAACGACAAGGCCACAGAGGAAGACTGATAAAATGTGCATTCACTTGGACTCTCCACGAATCTGAGGAAAGGATTCATGAGTACAAACTGACTACACAAAAATGCTCACTATGTACTGAAATACGACTTGACAAATAATAGATGAAGTGATAATGCATCAACACAACGGCGTACTGGGTAGCCTTTAAGATGACAGTTATAGCAACGTGGAAGAATGTTAATGATATTACGTTGGCTGAAAAAAAAATAAAATAAAATGGCACGTGCACTCTAAGAGCAACTAGGTGAGATGAGTTCCGCCCACGACGACAGAAAGGCTGTGCACAAAGAAACAGTCACTTGAGGGTGGTGACGCTGTGAATGATCTTTGTACTTGAAAATAATCCGTATACTCTTATGCCGTCTCATTCAATTAGAAATACCTCCCCAGTTAAGTGACAACAAGCTGATTCCACCAACACGCCCTCCTCACAGAGACCGTCCCTGTGCTCTGGATACGGTCATGTTAAATAAGGCCTCCTTCATCGAAAGATGAATGAATAGTGTCTGAGACACACGAACATTAAGTACTTTTGTGAAGGACTTAAGATTCCTCCCAAACAAGATTTGGCAAAAACAGATTACATTTTTTTCTTCTCAAAAACAGTTTTTTAAATCAACTTGGTTTCCTTTTTCTGTCTAAAATAAGAGGTTTAAAGCAACGCCACCAAAGGTCCAAAAACAGTGCCTGCTTTGCACTTCGCTGGGCAGCGACTCCCCTTCGGGCCCAATCCTCAGGCTCGGGAGCCGCACTGACGTCCCAGGCTTGTTAGACCCGTGCACTGCATCTCCCGCGTGGCCGCCAACCGGCCGGCGGGCTCCCCAACGGCTAGGTGGCTCACCACGCGTCCTGGCATTTCAGAGACCTGGCTTCCGCCAGCTTCGTCAGCAGAGGACTGGACAAAATGTGCTACGTGCTCCGGAAAGTCACATTTCTAAGTAGTGTCCTATCGCTTTCTATGTTAGGTTTTAACACGTCTGGCATCTCCTTTGCAACATGCACCACCTTCTTTCCCGCTCGTCCTCCTTAGCAAGCTGCCCCCCACCCCCCGAGTCATTCTGGGAGGACAAAGGGGGAGAGCTTGCTAGCCGCAGTTCACTTACTATTTCTGCCTACTACGGGTGTCACCTTTCTTTTATATACCAGCGATAAAGTCTCCGCTAGTCCTGCTCACGCCTATGTTCTCTCACAACCGTCTAACGTGACAGAAGAAGGAACATGATCAGTTGATCATCTGAAAAGACACCGGGATGTTTTTCCATTCTTATTAAAGCCATAACTCACAGAACATCTTTAATAAATCCTTGGTATCAGTTCCTGGGTTACAGATTTCTATTCATTTAAATCCATCCATGTTGAAATAACAACATAAACACAGCAGTTTCTGCTCCATGTGGTTATGGGACTTTTTTATCCTGGAATTCTCAAACTAAGAAAGCTCTCTTGGCGGGGCACCTGGGTGGCTCAGTCGGTTAAACATCTGACTTCAGCTCAGGTCATCATCTCACGGTTCGTGGGTTTGAGCCCCATGTCAGGCTCTGTGCTGACAGCTCAGACCCAAGAGCCTGCTTGTGATTCTGTGTCTCCCTTTCTCTCCACCCCTTCCCAACTCACGCTCTCTCTTTCAAAAATAAACAAAACATAAAAGAAAGAAAAGCAAGCAAGCAAGCTCTCTTGGTGAGGCACATCTTTAGCTGTGTGGCCCTGGGCTAGCTACCAGCCTCTCTGAGCTACACCTGTGAACTGGGCTAACCACCACCGCTCAGGGTTGCCGGGAAAGGTAAATGAAGCAATATTCATAAAACAGCCAATGTGTGGCCACAGCAGGAGCCCAACAGAGTAGGGGCTCCTTTTTCTCTTCAACTTCTTTCTGTGTTGTAGTCACAAGAACACTACCTCACCAAAAAATACTTGATTCTCTATCATCAACTTGGAGAACAAATACCAGGAAGAAGTCTTCCGAGATCCACTGTTGCTTTTAGATGGACAGAACACTGACCTATTTAATACCCAGAGATATCAGAGCCCAAATAATTTAGACACACACAGGATAAGGAAGTAGGATGCGTTAGGAACGGACTGATTTCAGCAGCTTTCAGCATTACTTCTTTTAACTCTTCCTGAAGAGCCTAGGTATTCTTTGCCTGAGCAAAGCAGGGAGTTAGGTGGCTTGCCCAAATTCTCCTAGCTCCTGAACTAACAGAGCGTGGCCTGGAACCCGACTGTCTGCCGAGGGCGACCACGTTCTCATCACGTTTTCTTTCTAGTCTCTCATGCGGCCGCAGTAAGCTGCCTCACCCCAAACCACAGCAGAACATACTTTCTCCTTCGTGTGCGAAAGTTCGCTTTCGGCCTCGGCCAGCAGCCGGTCAGCTTCCCTGAGCTCCGCCCGACGTTTTAGAAGGGTCTTCTCGATGCACTCAATTTCATCCACAATATCTTCATGGTGTTTGAGTGACTTCTCTATTTCTAGTTCGCCCGTAAGACTCTCAACATTTCCATCCAGGAAGTCTCTAAAAAAATTGTATACACACGTATTAAGAGTCTTTAAATATAGACAATATACACACTTATAGCCTGATAAAAAGATGTAGGATGATCTTCTAGTTTCAGATGAGAAAGCATGCAAAAGTCATTTACATGTGATCATGTTCAAGGCCTGTGTTTACCCTTTTGTTCAACACCGCACGCTGTCCTGTCGACAATAAGTGCACAATGTGTGCAAGGTATGATGCGGTTGTTTCATCTTTTTTGATTATTATTTTTTTGGTCAACACTTGGGTCAAGACAATGTTGGTATTTCATTCTTCTATGGTATTAAAAGGAAACAAAGCACTACCATAACAGTCATCCATCCCCCAAATCTGCCTTTCAGGCCGCAGCTCACCAACTGCTCCAAAGACTCCCGGAGTTCGTGACTTACTCGGTCCCGCTCGAGTACAATTACAGTAACGAGATTTGACAAACCAGACGGCAAGACACAGAAGTCACTATCTCAAGGCTCACAGGTCAAAATTATTAGAAAATGAAACTATGACAGAAAAACATGAAAATAAATGCATCAACATTTAACACCTCCTTTCTCTTTAAATGAAGGCAAACATATCCTTTCTTTGGATATTTTCGTGTTATCCAAATTCCTTAAAGTAAGCATTTATTATGCTTTTAGAACTTGGAAAAGAAGCGGTTACCCCACTGCCATCCTCCCTCACAAAACCTCCCTTGAACCTCTCCCCACCATATGCCGACAGAAGTAATAGGAGCAACCATCCTTGACACCCTCACACATTTATTCCCTGTCTCCTCTCGGCGTGACCCTAGCTTTTCCCTCCCAGGCCAGTCAGACGTGTGCTCCCCGAAGGCTGAGACCATAGCTCACTCACCCCTGGGACCCCCCACAGATCTCCCTGCAGCAGCCCTGGTGCCCAGGACAGTCTGGCTGACATGACGAAGCTGGGGATCTGTCATAACTCGTGGGCCACCGCACGACATGGGCTTCTACCCATCTGACCCTCTCGGCAGACGCCGCGTTCCTTCCTGGACCCAACGCCAGATGCTGGGGCACGAAGAAGGAGTCCCAGCTACCACCGTTCTGGGCTCCTTACAACGTGGTGTGAACACTGCTATGCCCAAGGTTGCCAGCCCCGAACCGTGGGAACCTGAGATGAGGAAGGCTTTGTGTTTAAGGGGATCCCTGACCTTTATCTGGAAAGACAGGGTGGAGTTAGGGGGCAAGGAATCCAGGTTAGGCAAGGACAGTATGTGCAAAGGTGGAGAGGCAGGGGGGAATGTGGTGCCGGGGGAAACCACAGAAAAGCAGGTATGGCCTGAACAAACACTGCGTGTGGGAGAGAAGGACAAGACAGACAGGCAGGTTCAGCCCCGGAGGGCAGTGTATATTGTGATGGGACAGAGTCACACGGGAGAGTGGCTAGCTCGGGTCGGCAGCTATGTCCAGGGTGGAATGGAGACAGAGCCTAGACACGGAAGGCCAAAGTAGAAGCTGTTACGACGACCTGGGCGGAGATGACTAAAGGCCAGGGCAGCAGAGATGAAAGAAGGGGGCCAGTCTGACGGCTCTTGGTGGACAGTTGTAGGGCCCGGAGCACAGCTGGAGGTTTGGGAAAGTGAGGAAGAGGAGCTGAGGACACCTGGCACGTTTTGAGCGGGGGTAACTGGGGAGGGCGGATGGCTGTGCCATTATCTCCAAGAGGGGCTACAAGAAGAGCTATTTGGATTACTGGCCAAGAGAACTTGGACTTGCCCTGTACAACCTGGGAGTCACCCGTGGCTACTACTTTAATTTAAATGAAACTGTATCCCTCAGTTCCCTTAGCCACACTTCAAGTGCTCGATCGGCACACGTGGCTAGTGACGAGTTTCGGACAGCTCAGATCGACTGCATTTCCAAGAACACAGGAAGTTCAACAGGACAGCACTGATTAGGTCGCCTTAATCTCATATTGTCAGAATTATAAAAATGAAACAGCTAGTAATAATTACTTTCGCTGTTGGTGTTTCTGGATGGTTCTATGTAATTCTTCCACTTCATGCTCTAAGTCTGTCTTTTCTTGCAAGAGACCATCAATATTACGCTGCAGCTCCTCCAACTCTCTCACCGGCTGCCGCCTGGATGCTCTCGCGCACCGCTCCTGTTTCTCCGATTTTAAATGCTGCATGAGGTCCTCCAGTCTAGAAACTTCATTCTCCTGAACAAAGAAAAAAAACGCAGTGCTGAGAAACATCACTGGATGTTTCTCTTCTTTCCTGCCAAAAGCTGCAATCGACGGTGCTTCAAGTGCCATCTGTGATGTGAAAATGACGGTAGCTTCTAGACTGCATTATGAAAACGAAAAATCAAGTCAGGCCAATTTTTTCACATGCCACAGATGAAACTGATGAAAGAACAGAGCTTTTAACTTTTCCCCTGGTCCTACTATGGTTGACACACATTCACCAAGCACCCTTATGGATAAGCTCTGCCTCCAGAGTTCAGAGTTTGGCAAGTAGCAGAAGAGATGGACACAGGGGTCTCTCTCTCTAGGCCCCTGGAAAGCTGCCCAGAGGGAGAGAGCTTTTGCCTGGGTTTTGAAGAATCAGCGAAATGGGGAGGACCTAACCTGAAGAAATAACGCGTGCTAACACACGGAGGCCTGAGAGGGCATATGAGAAACCACAGAACAGTTGGGGATGGCTGGTGGGTAAGGGAACCAGCATGAGGAGCGACGACAGGTCGAGCCGACGGCGCTGCCATCAACACACGTGCACTGACCCTGGGGGCAACGGGAGGGCCTATCGTGCCAACCCCATGAGCACACACAGGCCCTCTGCAACCAGTCTGACCTACTGCTCCGCACTCAGGGATGTTTTCCTCTCAACCTGCTGGGAGGAAAAGGGAAATGGAAAGAGCTCTAGGCATCCTGAGTGTGAAGGAGGAGTCTGTAATGCATTTTAATTCTTTAGAACCCTACGGTTACAAAGGTAAGCTGGTGATTAGGAAGTAATCATTTCTTGAAATGCAGCCTTAGATAAGAAGATGAAATACACTGAAAATTTACACAGTTGAGTCAACTATACGGCCTGCAAATAGAGAAATGTTATGCAATCATTCAAATACTGCTTAAAAACATCTGCAAACCCACAGGGAAATGTCTGTAATATTAAGTGGGAAAAAGAGAATATGAAATGTGTGTATAATAAGGTAAGAATTATGAAAAGGGGACAGACATAATCATGAATCTCACCACCCGGAGATGATCCCCACCACAGCCCTGCTGTCGGCTGCCCCGTCGTGTGCACACACGAGCTCGTCCCTGTGTATGAGTGCACAGGCACGCACACACGCGTGTGCAAGCACGCGCCCCACTATGTGAGCTCCTGTGTGTACACAGTAGTATCATACTTGTCAACAGAAAAATATACGAAAAGCTCTCCAAAAAGGCTCATTTCTGGACTGAAAGTATTTTTGATATCGAATGGTTAAAGCAAGCTTGTGAACTGGCCCAGTGCCATAACTCCCGTCCAGGAGCAGATTTTAATAAGAGAACGCTTGCTCCATTCTAAAGGTCACCTTTACAAACATACTTTGGGACATAATCCCCTTCATAAGTAGCTCAAATCACCACATACACAGCCTTATTCGGTCTCTCGTGGAAGCAGGGTGGACGGGGGGCCTCGTGTCTCTCACTTACCAGGTTATGGTGCTCCGGGACGTTGCAATGCAGCACCCCCACAGGGATGAGGGGGACAGAGAAGTTGGGGGGCGGAGGCCCATACACGATGGGGGCCCCAACAGGAGGTGGGCCATACACAACGGTGCCAGGGCTGAGAGGCTGGCTGTTGTTGGGCAGGGGAGGAGGTGGCGCGTACAGGGCCATGCCCTGGGGAACGGGAGAACCATCAGGAAACACCGTGTACATCATGTATCCAGAAGGAGGCACAAAGGGGCAGTCCTCGCGGTCATCCAGCTCGCTCTCTTCCTGGCTATCTCCTCCACTGTCTGCATCTTGACAGAAATAAACAGAAGAGTGTTTTATCCACACAACTTACTGGGTAAATATGTTTAGTCGAGAACAGGAGTATTTAGGATGAGATCCCCAAGAAGTGGGAGTAAAATTCTGTGAAAAAGGTCAAAAGTAGTTTTGAAAAGGTCAAAATAGGGAATCGTATTATTTTCAGAGGCCGATACTTGAGTTTTTCTTAGGCCTGTCTGTAGAGTTGCTTTTCTCAGTCTTTATTCATTCATTTATGTGGCAGCCATCTGGGTGTCTGCCTCAGGCTGCATAAAGTCAGACGCAGAGAGTGTGAGGGACACCGCGGCTCACAGGGGCTATGGCGCCATGCCACGCGGCACTCTCCAAGGTGCCAGTTCCTTACTCAGGTCTACAAGTGTCTATCACCGATGACAGATGGCCTAGCACACAGCAGGCGCTCAATAAGTAGCTCTTGAATAAACAAATTATCAGAAGGGGACATTCCCATTTTATGGCTTCACAGTCTCCGAGCAGCTAAATAATGTGCCTAGGACCACACAGCTGCTTAGTGAAAAAGTGAGGATTTACCCCAAGTCTGACTCTTCCTCCTGGAGCTTTTGAAGACGGACCTAGAACATTTCATTTTATTCGAACTAATCAATGTCATGACACAAGGAAGTAGGCACCTGCCACGCTCCAGGAGCACAGGCAAAGAAGCTGCTCAGTGGGCCTGGGTAAGGCAAGATGGAGGACGGTTCCTGACAGAGTATTGTTTGAGGGCCTGAGTCTTGTTGAAGGTTGAGCAGGAGTAGGTTTGGGAGAGAAGGTAGAAGGACATTCTAAACAGAGGTTTAACACATCGTGGCTGGAGGCACTGGGCATGCTGTGACTATCTCAGGCAACTGGGTAGGACTGATGTGCAGAACAGCGATGAGAGGTGAGACAAGAGGTCGCTGACCGAGGCCGCCGCAAAGAGAGCCGTGCAGTCGAAGCTAAGGAGTGTGGGCTCTGTCTTGTGGATTTCAGGGAACCAATAAAAGAAATCCAACTTCCCGTATGTGACTCAACTTACCTCTATTTGAAAACGATTTATGTAGCCCACTCCTGATGGGAGAATACACCCAGTATCCTGAGACAGGTGGAGGCCCACTAGCCTCCTTCCCATCCTGCCGTCCGTGCCGTGGTTTTCTAACAGGGGTTGAGGCCGTGTACTTCAGACCGACACCAGAGTCCTTGGTGGCCTGAGAACTATAGCTGGAAACCTGAAATAAATGACAGCAAAGCCCGCTATTAGAAATGAAAAGACTGAGCTGGAGAAATGCCAAAGTTGAGATGTAGCAAAGTTGAGAACGAACTGGTTTCTTTTCACAGATCATAACGCTCATTTTTCACACACAGAAGCAAGACGTGATTACAGTCAGGTAAACTGCCTGAGTGTCAGCCTCTCTTCTCCAGTACTTCTCTTTTCTGGTGGTTTCTCCTCTTCTGCCGTGTCCTTGATGGCCCACCAATGAATGCAATGGAAACCAGTGAATTTTCAAGGCCATCTGGGAGATTAACCTCCTACTATCCTGGGAGCCTGTTGTGGCTGAAAAGCCCCACTCTGCCAACTCTCTCCTTCCCAGGCATAAACAGGTGTACCTTTTGAACCCTCGCCCAGCTTGGCCTTACAACGGTACGAGGTCAAATCTATACAGCGTCCATGCCCAGCCCTGGCTGTCAAGGAGGGTTAGATGTAGACTCTGGTTGAGTCTACACAGCCCTGGGGTCCCACCGTGTCACGGCCACTTCCCCCTGACTGCTGCCTTTCAGCTGATCATGGCAGGATGTCACCCAATTCCTCTGCTCTGGACGCAGGCTGCTTACCGTGCTCTCCTCACGTCCCACGTTCAAGTCCCATGCCCTGACCCTTTTGCCTTTTGAACACCCTCTCAGCGACACCTCTTCTCCTCCAGCTCCACTGGTTTAGTCCTGGCTTCTGTCCCTCACAGAATGAGTTCAAACAGCACCCTGCTCCCCACTCCTCGAGCTCACCCACCACAAGTCAGGCCTCCCCACACTCAGCCCGGTTATTTTCCCTAAACTACAGCTCTGATCACATTATACACGTCCTCAATCCCTGAGGCCCCCACAAGTCAGTGCGAGAGATTTTGAGGCCCTGTGTAAAAAGCATGAGCCCAATTTACTTTTCCGGACTCCCCTTTCACCGTTTCCGCCAATCCTCCAGCCACACAAGACTACTCAAAAATGGCTAAACCAACTCTCCCCTTCCACACATCTCTTCCCTCCTAACAGCCCATCCCTTGACGGCTAAGTGCTGACTTCGTGACTTTGTGTGAACCTTTCTTCCCGAACTCCCCCAATGTGAGGAATCCCTCACCCTTCTCTGAATAGAGCACACAGGTCAAGTCTGTTGTCACATGCATGCCACTGTCTGTAACTGCCCTGGTGTGCCTGTCCCCCCACCACTGCAGGAGCCTTTGAGAGTAAGGGCAAGACCATTCCTCATGGCGCCCCACTCCACCTAGCACCTGACCTACATTTCCTGGACCTAAATGGAATGAAATGCTGGTTAAAATCAAATGGAATACAGGTGCCCAGTTTCCTGCCAGCCTCTGCATAGTTCTATACCCATTTCTAACATGCTGTCTGGGCTCAAGTCGCCTCATCCCCTTGCAGGATCTTCTAAAAGGGACCCGCAGCGTACCACCAGGGCGTCAACGGGCAACGGCAATATCCCTCGAGAAGGTCCTGTTTCCACTGCACATGTCAAACACGCCTAAGAACCTCACGCATGGCTTAGTCTAGACATACTGTTCTTGACACATGTTCACAAACCGGGGAAGAGAACTGGTCACACTTCCTTCAAGAAAATTCAGTACACACTCCCAGCACCACAGACTTCCTACTTTTGATGATGACGGCGGTGGCATAAAGTACCAGTAGCCTCGTCTTCTGAAAGGATCTGCCATGCTGCTGATGTAGTCATTCTGATGAGACACTTCACGTCGAAGTTCAGCGATTTCCTCCAAGACATTTTCAAAGCTTCCTTTGTTATCTGCAAAGGGAAGCCATTCTGTGAAGTTGGGCACGACACTGTCTACTGCTCTCCTCTAAACGTACTCGAGGGATTCTGTGACAGCCAATGACTCTGATCGGCTCCTCAAACCTGACTCTTCAGCCTGTCCGGTGGCAATAAGCTTTTGCGAACACTTAAAGAGGAGAGACGTACCCTTCTGTTGCTCATTTATAAAGGGAGGCAGAGAAAGAAAACAGATTTGTAAACATTATTTCTTTTGAAAATTCAAAAATCTCTTGTCTCGCTGTAATCAAGTTGCTTAATATGTCACTTACATAAAATGTTTAAATTCTTTGCTTTTATTCATTAGGCTAATTATCACAGCTCTGGAAATCAAGCATGGAATTGATCTATCAGAGCTAAATAAATTTGCTAAAGTTAAAAACAAATAAGAAGTTAAAAAAATGATTTGATATTAAAATAACCACAAAACCACAACAAAATCAAGGCCCAGGGCCCCCTGGGCGTCCCAGTCGGCTAAGTGGCCGACTTTGGCTCAGGTCATGATCTCCCGGTTCAGATCGTGAGCTCAAGCCCCACATCGGGATCTCTGCTGTCAGTGCAGAGCCTGCTTGGGATCCTCTGTCCCCCATTCTCTCTTTCCCTCCTCCACTCACACACTCCCCTTCAAAAATAAATGTTTTTATCTACAAAAATCAAAGCCCCGCACTTTACCAGCCCCGGCGAGGTCTAGTAAATTCCGCAGCCTTGCGACCTCTGTCCTTTGCCTCTCCATCGTCTCATTTAGTTTCTCCACCTCCAGCACCTGTGGGTTTGCTCCTCCCGGGCCTACATCTGCTTTCTCCATTCCAAGTCGAAACTATTAAAAAAATCACACACACAAAATTGCCAAGGAATATTCTTTCCTATATGCACCTTGCAGTTTGATTTAGTAATTCCAGAACTTCTAGCTGCACTTTACTAACGAGGAAAACGCATTACTCCTTGCATTTTAAGTTGCAGTCTGCCTGACATGTGGTAGAGGACAAAGTGCTGACCAACCACTGACTACATTTACTAATAGAGGAGTCACCTCCCACAATTTTGTCTTTTGGGGGCTGAGAGAGGACCAATACGGAGGGGGTCTCAGGGTACCGGCACTGACCTGCTCCTCTCTCTCTCTGAGAAGGTTCTGCAGGAGTTCAATCTCGGCTTCTGCTCGGGTCAGATCCCTGGCCGCCTGCGCTGCCTTCCTGCTGTACTTCTCTGTCTCCTGCAACTCCTGCTGGGACAGACGGACGAGAGAGGCAGCACAGCCATCACAGGGTGTCGTCTTCCTGCTGTCACATGCTATCGTCTTCATTTCTTTCTTACCTGCAGACTGACTCCTCTGTTTTCGTCTGCCAGCCTGCTTGCCTGCCTGGCCACCCTTTGCGTGCATGGCGCCTGGTCCCACCTCCTCCTGTGCTGTTCCCATCACCTGACGGCCTGCTGCACCCCTGTGTGTGGGCCACGTGAGCGGGGGGCTGCATTCGTAAGAGCAGGTGCTGGGAGCCGCATCAGCCTCGCTGGATGACACAGTCACAGCGAGGAAATGGCAGGCGTTTGCACAGCTCCCGCCATGAAGTGAAACTGGTATCTCCTTCTGCTATTGGCTCATATTGGGACTGGGGCTGCTGTTACTGAGTAGGCCTCACAATGTTCCAAATCAGACCGATGTTCCCCGCACAGATACCTCATGGGAGGAAGCATATTCCCACCTCTACAAAGCAGAATTTAGACAAAGCACTACAGATGTTTGTCGAAAGGCTCTTCTAATGAGTCTTACAGACCCAAGACATAGATAATAAAGAGGGTTAAGAACACAAGAGTTACAATTAACTCTGGCCTGGAGAAAAAGAGCCTAACTTAGAGATAAGAAACAGACAAGAGCCGGACATAAGTTACTGCACATACCTTTGTTAACTGGAGCCACAAATACCTTCCCTTCCCTTCCCCTGATACTCCTTATAAGGACGGGTAAGAGTAGTTAAAACTTACACTCATATACAAAGGCCAGCACCTCTAGGGCCCCTATGGTGCCTGTACCTTCAACATCAAATAACAAGGTTGATGGAAGCAACTTACTAACCAGCGCAAATACATTCTTCCTTTTGTGAGCCAGCCAGACTGACTCCTAGCCTACTTATATACCACTCAATCTATGCCTGAATCTCAGCATTACTGATACAAACAAATGTGTTTGTTATCTGCTTCTCACTGAGAACATCCTGCTATCTTCTTAGCTGTAAGATCCACTACCTGTTTAAACATATGCATTACCTGCTTTTCACTAAGAATATCCTGTTCTATTATTTATAAAAATTAACTACCTCCCTGAAATTAGAGTTCTGCAAAAATGCCTCTGTAAAACCTGTTACTATACACTTTTCAAAGCATCTTATCAGAGATTTGCTCGTAGTAAAAATTCCACTTTCTGATGTCCCGTTAACGCTTGATCTACAAATAGAGACATAAAGACCGACAGGGCAGAGATGCCTGCCTGGTGAGCAGAAAGGAACTCGAGGCCCTCTCATCTCATCACCCCCTTTTGCTGACACCGTCCATCCTTCGGGGACCCCAGGACCTGCTGGAAAAGGACTCCGGCAGTGAGGACTAACTCTTTCTTCACTGTTCTACTGTCTTCCAGGACTGAGGTCTCTCTGGACTCTCATCATTATATTTTCTCCTTGATCTATCATCCTAATCTCATGAGCACTTGCACCCTTTAAAACTGTTACAGATACTATGTCAGGGAGGAGGAAAAACAGCCCTGTAGGCCACATATTCTCTGACTGCACTAGATGAAAAGTCTGCAGTTCAGAAGGCTTCTGGCGCAAGCCTTTAAAACCTCAGTTCAGGTGTGTATGGCCAGCCACCTCCCTAAGCGGAGCTCTACACTTGGAGGTGGGGGGAGTATGTTTCATCTGATGGCTCTCGTCAGGGCTCTGAGGAGGGCAGGCCCCACGGTAGGGCTGTGACTGGAGAAATACAATCTTCAGTCTGAAGGGGAGCAGACAACTTGGCGATGGTTTATAAATTGGCCAAAGCCTGTAAAGGCAGAGCACGGATGCAAGCGGCTATGGTTTGAGGACAGCAGCGGCACTGGTGGAAACTTGTTCTGCACGTGTGGGCTCACCTCTGCTCGCTCCTGGTTAATTTTCAGAACAGTTCCATGAAGGGACCTGAGCTGGTCTTTGGCAATGGTGAGCTCAGCCGTGGCTAGCTTATCAGAGGCGGCCACGGCTTTCTTTAGTTTCTTCAATTCTCGATCTAGACTGAGAAGCTGCTCCTGGGATTTGGCATCTTCAAGTTTCTTCTAAAGGGAAAGAAATATTAATCAAACAGATGAGTCATTTGGTAGCAACGGATTAAGACCTAAACCCCATGAGGGCAGGGACTCCATTCACTGCTGCTGGATCTGTGCCTAGAATAATACACGAGACAGGGGCACTGGGTGGCTCAGTCGGTTGAGAGTCTGACTCTTGATTTTGGCTCAGGTCTGATCTCACAGTTCGTAGGATGGAGCCCAACAGAACCTGTTTGGGATTCTCTCTCTCTCTCTCTCTCTGCCCCTCCCTGGCTTGTTCTCTTGCTCTCTCTCAAAAATAAATAAACTTAAAAAAAAAATACATGGTACATTGTATAGTAAACTTAGAATGAGATCAGTCTTCTTAGTCAAGAACCTTAGTGATCACAGGGGGCGCCTGGGTGGCCTCATTCCATTGAGCGTCCAACTTCGGCTCAGGTCATGATCTCATGGTTCGTGGGGTTGAGCCTGGTGTTGGACTCTGTGCTGACAGCTCAGAGCCTGGAACCCGCTTCGGATTCTGTGCCTCCCTCTCTCTGCCCTTCACCTGCTCATGCTGTCTTTCTCTCTCAAAAATAAACTAAAAAAAAAAAACTTTACAAAAGGACCCCAGTGATCACAGATTCATTCATTCACTGGAAAAACATTTCCTGGCAGCATCACCAAGTGAGAGACCAGTCCCTGGTGATCAGAGTCAGGCCTTGGGCCTACAGCGGTAAATAAAACAGACTTGGTTACCGCCCTTAAGGAGCTTATGAGAGACGGATATTGAACAAATACTCAAATAAATAACCAAGATAGTGTCAGTGCTATCGAGGGACAGAGGAGAGTACTATTTGAGAGACAGCAGGAGAGACCTAGATTGGTAGGGAGGGAGCAGTCCTAGAGGAGGGTGGAGGAACATGGTCCCAGAGAGGCAACGGCATGTGGGAGGGTCAGGAGGACTTAGCATTTTTGAGGAACTGATGATGAGGAGCTTGGTGATAATAGGAAGGAGCTAAAAAGAGGCAAAATCGTGCTGGGCCTCATAGGCTGAAGAATTTGGTTTTGTTGTTTTTTTTATAAAAACAACAGAAGTTACTGAAGAAAGAGGAAATGAGGGGGACTGACAAGAGCCAACTCATATTTTTGTTTTTTAAAGTTTAATTAATTGGGGGAGGGGTGCAGAAAGAGAGAGAATCCCAAGCAGGCTCTGCACTGTCTCAACTGACTGAGACACCCAGACGCCCCTTAACTCGTGTTTTTAAGGAGCACGTTGGCCACTCTGTGGAGCAAGGTCATCAGCGGGACTCTCGGGAGAACTGTCAGGTGGCCACGGCAGTCGTCCGGACGAGAGGTAATGGCCGGATGGGGGTGGTGGCAGAGAAGAAAACAGGGCCTATATTCCAGCCATGTTTTGGGTGTGGACTGAAAGGTTCTCAGCAAAGTGTGAAGCCCGGCACTGACTGAGGCTAGGAGAAGGGAGCCAGCAGGTGTGGGGAGGGACACGGAATGAAGGGTGCGGCGTGCAAGGGTGAACTTCCCCGAGAGCAGGGGAACACTGTGCACTTGCGCTGATGAGCAGGAGGGGACAGTGACGCCACTACGCGTGGGGGCTGCTATTTTTCTGCAGGAATGCTTAGCGCAGGGACCCGCCTAAAGAAAGCTCACGGCCACACTATCGTCAGGTAAGTGAGACGGGAGAAAGGGACAAGGGATTTGAGGACTTGTGTAAAAAAGGCTATCGTGGTAGACCACGGAATTTAAGTTGGACGACAACTTCCTGTGGCCAGAAAAGCCTAACAGACAGCAAAGGTGGGGCTCAGGCCCTGGAACTCTGAAGGAACTGTCAGTGTGGTGGTGCAGTGGGGAGGATGGAGTGGGGTGCTACAGTTCGGGATGGCAGAGGGTGGACGCCATTTCTCAACTGAACAAGGGTGATGAAGTGACCATGGGAGGAGATGGCTGGGAAGGGATGGAGAAGCTCAAAGAGGCGCCAGGCTGTTAGGAAGATGATGAGATAGAAGTAATTTCCCGTCGATGTGGCCAATTGTGCAAGAGGTTTCTGAGGAGGCAAACTCATGTCACCAGCACCGAAGTGTCTAAAGTCACCTCTCACATGACAGCTCTCTCGTTTTCAGGGCACCACTGTGTCTCAGGCCCTTGATCCGACCACCAGGCCTCCCGGGTTCCCTTGGGTCCAGCTCCCCTCGGGGCCAGCAGTGCCGTCAGAGGTGACCGTGGGCCACGCCTCACACACCAGCCAGCTCCCCGGGGGGGCGGGGGGGGTGCAGGGTCCAGTCGCAGGGACACGCACGCTTTCTTAGTCTTCCCCACCTTTTTCTCTAACTCCTGGAGTTGGGCCAGAATTCTCTCCTTCTCTTCATCAGCTTCCTGAAGTTGGAGATCTGTAAGGCCTTGGATTTCCTCCATACTTTTCAGATTTTCTTGCAAATAGTGAATTTCATTCTCCAGCTGTTGGATTCTCGCTTCGTGCTGCCGTTTATCAAAACTCATCTGTGAGGAAATCAAGTTTTGAAGATGATTTTTAAGCAAAACATAAACTTCTTAGAGAACTACGTTTCATTTTACTGAAGAGTATAATGACATTTTGTACTAATGAGTTACAGGGGGCGGTTGTATCTTGAATGTTCTCTAGGATCCATGTTAATGTTTGCCTGATCATGAAAATAATTTCATCTAAAAAATCAGATTCTGGCAGCACACTGCGCCCGAGCAATATGGTATTGTTTACCGACAGGCTCAGAAACATTTCTCACTCGCTTCCAGAACAAGGAAAGCACAGCCACAAAGAGGCCTGACTGACATGAGTAACCACACTCAGGGTTGACCCTTAGGTGCACGCAGTCTGGCTGGCTGAGTGTGACAATAACAGTAATTATACGGTATTTACATGAGGAAGGAGGCACTGTAATTTGTTGAAGAACAGGCGGACCGGCCACAAACTCCCCTCCAGCTGCCCCCCCTCCCCCCGCCCCGCTTTCTTACTCTTGCTTCCAGGGCTCTCTCGCAGGCGTGCCTGAACTCCTCTTGTCCATTGGCCAGTTTCTCTTGTTGCAGAGCCATTTCCTCCTGGAGTTTTCTCTCTCTCACTTGCGCTTCCTGTCTTTCCCACTGGGAGCGTGCAAGGATTTCACTGAACTGTTTCTGCAAATCAGCAAGGCTTTTCCCTAAGACGTCGGAAGGGGTATGGATTCTGGTGGGGGGGAAAGAGATGGTATGTGACTGCTTCTGTCTCATGCCAGACGCTGGGTGCAAACTGTGCTGGTCACATCAGCGCGGGACTAAAAGGAGCTGGAATGGTGACCGGCGTCGGCGCACAGACCAACTCCGCAACTCCGAAGTGCGAACCAATGTTTTATCCAGTGACTGTTGTCGCTCCGAAAACATAGGACCCCAGCAGGCTAACGACATTTGCTTAAAGAATAAATGTCCCTTTCATATATTTAAATGCCCCTTGGTTTTCTTCTGAAATTTATTTTCTATTTAAAATGCATAATGTGGCTCTACTTCATGACCATATGCAACGAACTTTCAAAAAAGAGTTGCTCTTAAAACTTTTGTTTTAAATTAAATAATACCTAAAAGCATGAAAGATTTAAAATGTAAAAAATTCAGTGACAGACAATTAGGATGAAGCAATCTTGTGTCTCAATCATGGAAATACGACTTGGGAAACCTCACAAAAGAAATCAGCCGTTAGCGTAACTTAGGAAGGTGAGTCCCTACGGACCTCACGTTCATCAGTCGGCAATCTCAATACCAGGAGGCCCTGACTTCCCGTTACCTCATTTCCCCGGCTCCTGACTTCAGTTTTTGCCTTAGCTCATCCACACGAGCTGCCACGTCTTCTGGACGAATCAAACCATCAACCACATGGTTAAGGTGATTCTGGAAATCTTTCAGTTGCTGTTTTAACAGGCCATTGTCATCCTATGGATGGTGGTATGACGGGGAGGTAAAAGTTACCAAAACAAATTAAAATACACGCACATGCCCCTACACAGCCTGTATTACTTGTCATATGATAGTTCTGCTCAACTCAACCAATTTTTTTGAAACCCTTTCCGCTTGGGCTGACAATATCTGGATCTACTGATCAATCTAAAGTCACAAAAGACAGAACCAGGCATTACGATGTTTCCTGATGTGATACAAAAACAAGGGCCTATGTTCTTGCTGAGAGGTAACTAAGCTGAATCTAAATAAGCCTCAGTATGTAACATAAGAACATGTTAGCACCATGAAAGATGCAACCAGGAAAATCCAGAATGTGAAACTGCACAGGACAAAGACCTGGTTTTCTTTATTTTTTTATTTCCAAATTTTTAAAAATCTTTATTTATTTTTGAGAGAGAGAGAGACACAGAACCTGAAGCAGACTCTAGGCTCTGAGCTGTCAGCACAGAACCTGACACAGGGCTCGAACCCACGGACTACAACATCATGACCTGGGCCGAAATCAACTTAACCAACTGAGCCACCCAAGAGCCCCTGGTTTTGTCTAAAACATAAAGGGTGAAAGGAGAAGGACATCTATAGACTACTAGAGACTTGAGAACCCAGTCAACCAAATGCAATGTGTGCACTTTATTTGGATCCTGGTTCCAACAAACGCTTGTAAAAACTCAGATAATTTGAAAATTTGAATATGACAAGGCATTTGATGTTAGGGAATTGTTATAATTTTAAGATATAAAATAGTATCTGTTTGTGTTTTTCTTTTAAATCTCTGTACAGATTTACAGATAAAATAAGATTTTTGGATTTACTTCAAAATAATTCAGTGTGCGAGTGAGCGTGAGGGCTGGGGCATGCGGGAATTACGGATGGAGTTAGACTGGCCACGAGTCGCTAAGTATTGAAGATGTGTAACTGTATATGAGGATTCATTTTAGTAATCTACTTTTGTATGTGTTTGAAACGTCCATAATTCAAAGTTAAAAAAACAAGACAAAAAGAAAACAAAGAAACCAACCACAACTTTCCCATAATACTCTGCCAAGCAACTAAAAAAATGAAACCTTCTGAAGCTTCTCTAATAGCTTATAATTCTGTGGGAGTAGCTGTTACATGTCAGTATATTTTCACTACTAACAAACATATGTAGATCCAAGAATTAAACTCACTTAATGCCCCTTTCAAGTAAAAGAAAACTGCTAAAATCACCCTAAATTGTAAAGAAAAATTGTTCTACTTCCTAAGGTATTGATTTTATTCCCCTCAAGAGATTTACTTCAAATCAGTGAAACACTCGTAACTAAAGTGGAGAATTCAGAATTGCAATAAACATGTTAACTGCCTGTCCCATCTGGAGTCTGTTACCCGTGAAGTGTCCTGAACACTGCCCTGAGGTGCCCATATTTCTCTTACTGTCTACTCCTGGCTACAGGTGATCAGACGCAAGGCCAAACAATCTACCAACTAGCCAGGAAACAGGTTCTCACTCTCTTTAAAATTCGAACCAAGATCCAGTACATTGTCAAGTCTCTAAGAGCTGGCCTTGTAAAGACAGGTCAGCCCAGGGCTGGAGTCCGTGCTGGGCCACATACAATATGCACAGAGACAGAGGAGAAATGAGAGAGCCATGTAGCTCCTGAAAGACTAACAGAGCAGCTCTGTCTCCTTTCTTGAGCTAGTGTTAGAAGGTTCTGGTTCACTGCTACTAAATGATTGTCTGACAAAGACAAATGCAGAGTGAGTTCAACTCGAACTCTGTATCACGAGGTTAGTAGGCCAAGGACCTAGGTTCAACTAAGGTAGTCTCACAGCATGACTTCGGTTTTAACTTGGAGGAGAAGGCCCCCGAAGACGACATTTTAGTCCCTTTCTTTAAGAGATGTATGCTGAAGTAAGATGTATGCTGAAGTATTTGGGTGAAATAAAGATGAGATTTTCTTTTGAAGTATTCCAGCCCCCCCCCCCCAAAAAAAAGTAGACTAACTGAAACAAGAATGAGAGAATGCTGGTAATTGTTCAAGCAGGGTAAACAAAAGGACCTAAGACCATTCTGTTTTTGTGATCTGAAAATTTCCATAATAAATATAAAAAAATAATCTACTGAGCAGCCAACAGACAACACAACTCAAACAAGAATGGAAAACCTGTACATCTTTTCTGATACTTGTTTCAGAAATTAAACCATGAGCGGTAAAAATTAAATTCTAGGTTATTACATTTCCCTAAACTTTGAGGAAAAAATATTCAAGGCATTGGGAGAAGGGAGAGAATCTGGGTGAGCTGTTTAGTCTTATTTGTCACAGATAAGGCTGTCCTTAAACGCTCAGCAACCCTGCGCCTCTATTTCTGGTGATGTAGGTCACATGCCCGCGCAGTCGGCCAAGCGGCCTTTGGCCTCACAGATTTGGAGACCTGAGTGTTGATCCAGATACTTGTTTATTCAGACATCTGTGCTCTCTCGGAGAGTTTAATTACCTAGAAAATCCTGT
The DNA here is from genome assembly GCA_004023845.1 of Helogale parvula. Classification (NCBI taxonomy): domain Eukaryota; kingdom Metazoa; phylum Chordata; class Mammalia; order Carnivora; family Herpestidae; genus Helogale; species Helogale parvula. The sequence goes on from PJEM01003834.1 coordinate 72,397, forward strand.
CCACCTGCTTCTCCGGCAGTTTGTTGGGCAAATTATTGCGACAGCAGCCCTAAGATATTCTGCCAACCCCGCCCCCCCAGACGTAAAATGACTGCCTTTTTAATAGAGTCCTTTCTGAGAAGGGGATTGTGAAGCTGTGTGCAGTTAGCAAGTTCTGCAACCCACTTCGGTTAACTTCCCGGGTAATTACAAAGATTATTTCGGAGGAAGAGGAATGCACCAAAATCTGATCCTTTCAGTTCGGTCTGGTGACAAATCTGCTTCTCAGAGAAACGCAAGGTATTGCTCTCACCCGCGAGTGCACACAGGACTGGCTGTTTACCCTGACACTGCCTCCACCTCTTCACACCGCCACAGGGACACAGAGGATGTGCGCGTTCCTAACTGTACAATGACGGGCCCACAAGGCGACAGAGGCTGCGGTACCGTCCCGCCCAGAGTTCCTCTCTTCTAATTCAAGTAGCCTACAACGTGTTGGCGCAGGTGGCTAAGTGTCTGACTAAAGACAGCAACACCTTAGGGTGCCCTGCATGAGAATGCACCCTGGACAAACACGTCTCTACCTGCAGCTGCTGAAGCTGGGTGCGGAGCTCACTGTTTTCCTGGTCCTTTCCTTCTGCGAGCTGGGCTTTTCTGAGGGCATTCTCGAGGGCTTGCTTCTCCTTCTCAAGTTCTGCTTGAAGGGCTGATTGTTCTAACTGTTGCCGTCGGAAGCACATGATATGAAAACATAAAACAACCACCTTTTTTACTCTAAAAAGGCATAAGTAAATTAACACACATGCACAATTCCTTGCTAGCTATGGTTTCATAATAACTGCGTTTTAGGTCTGTACACTCAGATCGTAGAGCCCAAGTTAATCTTTTTCACATGTCTCCTTCAACTACTAAGACTTAGGAGTAGATATCACGATGGGCTCAGCCCAGATATACCAATTAGAGTCTCAGCGGGGGCCAAGTACCTGCCTTTAAGAGTTCTGTGAATGATTCCACGGCTACTGCTCTTCTTTCCCTCAGACCAGTATTTTTCAAACTATGGTCCTCATCAAAATCCCTTGGTGTGCTTGTGAAAAATGCAGATGCCCAGACTACAGCTCAGACTCAATGGGCCAGAAGCTCTAGGATAGGGCCCAGGAATCTGCATTTAACAGGTGTCACAAGTGACTTCATAGGACTAAAGTATACCAATTAGAGATCTGTGGATCAGAGAGAGTCAGCTATGCTCTGTAGTCTCAATACATGGCTTGGAGACCAATTCTGGCAGCTCTGATGCCAAGAAGGGGAGAGTCCCTTTCAATATCCAGTAAAGCTGTGAAAGGGCTAGGCTGCTATAATACTTTTGTCAAAACTCATGAGGGGGAAAAGGACAATGGAAATGCAAAGGACAATAGATTTTAAGCTAGTAAAGGCTGGCTTAAACACTTGAGAGAATTTATTTTATACTTGAAATGAGGTGCCATCTAGAAGTTTTATTTACTATTATTTAGAAATCCATATTTACTGTTATTTTAATTGTTTCCCCCCAATTTCCTATTTTTGCACTCTGATCTTACCAACTGTCGTTTTGTAAACCTTGGTACTCTTGAGAAATATAATCCTGACAATTATCAAGTGGTTATTTGATATCTGATAAGGGATACAAATTAATTATTTACTATTAATTATTTACAAGTTAATTGTTTGCTATTTTCTATAGCAAGCATGACCTATTTGTATTTCCTTTTCTAATCATACGAACGTCATTTTACATACATTCCTGGGGCTTAAACTATCTTATTTTATGTCACTTTCACCCAGTAAGTGCATACTGACTCCCTTCACGCACCAGGCACTGAGAAAAGAGAAACAAGCATATACATTCTGGGTATTCACTGTGCTCTGGGTCCAGCAGGAGAGACAGACAGTCTGTACTGATGATCATCACAAACGTGATAAAACGCTTTAACTGAGCACAGGATATAGGAAAACAAAAGAAGGATCCTGAACCCAGATTTTAGCAGGTACAAGAGGAAAGTCACGATGGGCATCCTGGAGACAGAGGCAGCCTGTGTGACTAACAGCGGAACAAAATGACATTGTTAATCTGATTAAGAATACACTGTAACTGGCCCATCTGCCTCTCTGCCTTGATCTCCCACCTTCCTGCCCACTCCTCTTCTTGCTCCTGGCACGCAAGAACCATGCTTTCAGCACTTCAAATGCACAATGCTCCCTCTCCTTGCCTCTGCCTAGAACATTCATCCCTTACCCCTTCCCTTTGCACCCCCGCTTCCTCTGAACACCAAAATTCAACTCCCCCTTTCAGGCTCTGCAGAAACGTTTCTCTAGGGCAGACTTTCCTGACCACCCCTCCCCTGCTAAGGAACACCATCCCTTTCTTTCTCCCACACCCATGTCACCTACTGCACTGTCAGCTCCGTGGGGACAGTGACTAAGTCTGTGCTGGTCACTGCGGCATCTACAGCACCTGGCCCTCAAAGGCTAATCGGCAAGCGGTTCTTGAATGAGAAATTACTTCTCTAATTTGCAAGTACAATCTAAACTAGTGGATACTTCATCCAACCAAAATAGTAGAAAAATAAAATAGAGCACTAAACTTAAAGGAGGTCTCTTATCCCTGTTTTGAAAAAGAAAAACTAGAATTTATTGAATACCAAATGCTAGGTGCTCTCATGCCCAGTATTTCCCTTATCTTCACAGTAGCCCATTTTATAGACAAGGAGGCGTTTTTCAGAGGCTCAAGAGCCATGACGTGATTTGCATGCTCACATAGGGGCTCACTGAGGTAGTATCTGAATTCAAGAGTGTCTGACTCCAAAAATGTATACCCTTCCCATCATTCCACATACAGTATATTAAAACGTCTTTAATCTTACATTTAATTAAAGAAAGGCTGGTATGCTAAGGCCATATGGCTTGGATTCTAGATGGCTGTATGCTGCTACTTACCTGGCTGAACGTTCTAAGTTTTTCCAACTCCTCCTTGAGCTGGCTGGCTTCAGCATCCCGTATCTTCAGCTGGGTCTCCAGCTCAGCCTCATAGGCACTGAGATCTCCCTGGGTCTGCTGCAGGGATACATTCAGCTCATGCTGCTCCTGGAGGGCACTCTCCAGTTCTGCCATCTCCTGTAAGGATTCAGTATGTTTATGGAACCTTCTCGGTTCTGCCTAAGCATCCGGCAAGTCATCATTAGTAACCTGAGCACTGTGAGCCAAATGGCCATCCAATGCCGGCCTGGCACAGAACACCTTCATTAACAATGCAATGAAGCCGCAGGCTGTGCATATCCAGGCTGGAAAACAAAGTCCTGACAAAATGTAATCAGAAAAATCAGTAAGTTACAAGCATGTTTTCCAAAGTAACCATCTGTGTGACACTTTAACTGTGCCTGAATATGTAAGAAGAGAGGGGGATAAAACATTAGGTCTATTCTCCATCAGACACTGGAATAAATGCTTTCACATTTATTCTTTTGTTGAATCTTCATAGTAACTGTGTAAAGCACGGCATTATCCCCATTTTACAGAGGAGGATACAATGAACAGGCAAATAAACTACACAGGACTGTGTAGTTAAAAAGATAGGATATGAACCCAGATCTCTGACTCCAAAGCCCACACCCTTTTCTATGAAACCACAGCATGTTCACTTATTAGAAGGATAAAATGGGACTAGCGCTAACATTAAGGACAGAGTAACTTGAAAGAGTAACTGACAAGAACAGAAATACACACTGATTGGCGTACCACAGTTCTGATTCATTTTAGCCCGTCTGTTTTTTATGATTAAACATTACAGCTTTCATCTATTTATTTGGGATCTTGAAGAATTAGATCAAATGATTCTGGATTAAAGAGGAGGCTCTTGTGAGGAGAACTTCCACAGAAGAGTTTCTCAGGGGGAGGCCTAAATTATTTGGGTTGCTTGCCCCAAATGCAAACTCCAAGGATCACCAACAAAGATCCAGAATATTTAAAGAACACCTACAAATCATTAAGAAAAAGACAGATAATCCAGTAGAAAAAAATGGACACAAAATATGAATTGGGAATTCACTGAAGAGGAAACCTGAATAGCAAATTGACAAATGGAAGGTGCCCAGTAGACAAGAGAAAATTCAGTTAAAACAAGTGAAACAAACCACAGAAAACAGTAGAGAAATTCAGAATGTGGGACACTCCACAGGACCACTGGCCTGGTCTCTATACACACATTTACACATATCGCTGCAAAAGACATTCTTGGTACAACTGGGAAGATCTGAATATGGTTCAGATATTAAATGATATTAGAGAATTACTGTTAATTTCTCCAGGTGTAATACCAGTAATAATGGTAGTGATGTAAGAAAATGTCCTGATTTTTAAGAGATATGTAGTTAAGGGATGATGTCATGATGTTTGCAACTTTCAAATAACTCAGGGGGGAAAAGAAAACAAATACAGCAAAATATTTTTTGAATCTGGAAGAGCATACAGATATTTGCTGAACCATTCTTCAACTTTCCTTATAGATGTAAAATTTTCATAATAAAAAGATACCATGTCAAATTCGGCAGAATGGCAAACACTAAAACTGACAAAATGTTAAATTTCCTGAATGTGATAATTATTCTTTTAAATATTCTACGTTAGAAAATGGTCTTGGTCCTAGGAAAAGCATGATGAGATATGTAGAAGCTAAGGAGGATGAGGTCTACAACTAATTCTCAAATGGTTAAAAAAAATTGTAAAAATATGTAAAACTTATAGAAGAGAAAAAGAGAAAGCGGATGCAGCAAAATATTAATGGAGGGCTCTGACTGCAGGGTACAGTGAGTTACTTGGATTACTCTTGCAACTGTCTTGTAAATTTAAAATTATTTCAAAACAAAAGCTTAAAAAATAAAAGTTGGACAACACTATGGTGTTAGCAAGGATGGGGTATAAGGGTGGCCCTTGCTTTGCTGGCTGGAGTAGAAACTCATTGAATCACTAGGGATGGTAACTTGATGCCATCTAACAAGATTGAGCAGGCACATACCCTCTGACTCACAGATACCCTCTGACTCACAGTTCCGACATGAACATAGTCCTCATGCTCAAGATGTGTGCAAGGATGTTACACGCAACATTGTAATAGCAAAAGATCAGTAACCACCTAAGTGTCCTCCAAGAGGAGAATGAATAGGCAATAACTTTGTGGTAGCTAACTACAATGGAATGCGATATACTCTATTAAAAATACGCAAAGTAGAGCTATACATATCAATGGGTACAACTCCCCAAAACATAAATAGTAAGGAAGAAAAAAGGGACCAAAGAACATGTACACTATGATATCTTTTATCTGAATCTTAAAACTGTGCAAAACAATGTTACATATTACCTATGGATGGCTTTATACATAATAAAAGAGAGATGCAGGGAAATAACTATATTCAAGATTCTGTTATCTCTTTAAGGAGGAAACAGAGGGTTTCAAATATATCTGCAATGTTTTATTTCTTAAGCTGAGCTGTGAGTACATGGTGTTAAATACAATTTTTAACATTTTTATCTGCCTGAGAAATTTCATAGTATTACATGTATGAACTCAAACTTCCAGAGCAAGCCCTACTGGGGATGAAACTTGGGATCTGGGTTCTCACGCATGACAGAGTTTGTCAAACAGCTACATCAGATCAAGTGAAATCTCCAAACGAATGGCAACAAGCCAGGCAGAGAAGGGTACAGCTGAAAACACTGTCTCTTGCTTTGTAAATAGTTAAAATTATGAACAAGAAAATTATGCTTAATTTTGCTGCACAAAATAACAAACAGTACAGCAAATGTTACATTTGCTGTAACATCTACTATTTTGCATTTTTAGAGTTATTGGATAACAACACCTTTCAGGGACAAAAATTCAGCTAAAATAATCTTCCTTTTCTTAGTAAAAGAAAAATAATGATTCCAAGTGTGTCACAACAAAAGGGGAAAAAACCCACTAAACAGCCATTGAGACTTTTTGTCACTTCAAATCGCAGAGCTGCTCACTTCCTTAGTGACCTTAATTTGGATGTCACGTACTTCTGAGGCTCAGGAAACAGGCAAGAAGAAACAAATCGTACCTTCCTCATATTCTCTGCGTCTATGGCAACGATTTCCAGTTGGTCCCTCTCCTGCTCGACCTCACGCAATCTCTGTAGCAATGTCTCTTTCTCATCCTGGAGCTTTCTGCACTCCTTCTGGGCCTGGCTTGCCTGGCCTTTGACAGTCTCCAGGTATTCTTGTAACCCACTGATGACACTTTCTAGGTCCTTCTTCAGGGCTTCATTTGCTGCTATTTGTCCTAAGCAAAATGGAAAAAGCAAAGGTGTTAAGGTATACAAGAAAATGCTTTCAAGATACATAATCACAGCACTTAGTCTCCTGAGTTATTTGTTACTGGCTAAGAATGAAATTGTAAGCTTTCAATTATGGTGTACTATCACTTTTTCTTTTCCCAGATATGATAGTTTTTCCCTCTGTCATCCACAGTACAGGACTATTAAGTAGCTACACAATAAAAACAGTATATTCCATGGGCATTGCTTATAAAATGCTCATTTCAGGCTATAAAAAGTTTAAACTTTTTTAAATTATTTTTTTACTTTTTAATATTTTTTATTTATTTTTGAGACAGAGAGAGACAGAGCATGAGCGGGGAGGAGCAGAGAGAGAGGGAGACAGACTTGGAAGCAGACTCCAGGCTCTGAGCTGTCAGCATAGAGCCCAACACGGGGCTTGAACCCACGAACGTGAGATCATGACCTGAGCTGAAGTCGGAGGCTTAACCAACTGAGCCACCCAGGTGCCCCAGCTATAAAAAGTTTAAAATAAACTAATGAAAACAAACTTTTCCAAAGAAAATAATGAAAAATGTGCAGCAAACACTGTGAGTTCTTGATGCTAGATACACAAAACAAAACCACTCAACATGTAAGACTAACCCAAGACCGGCGGCATACATATGTAACTTGAAGATTTACAACAACAACAAACAAAAACAAAAACACCAACCACATCATATATACTGGATGCTTACAATGTGCCAGGCACTTTATGAACGCTACCTGCTACCTCGCTGAATCTTGCCAACAACTAATGACTGAGACAGAAATAACTTGCCCAGGTCACAGAGCTGACAATGGCAAAATGGGGACTGGGATCGCTTTACACCCTCCTGGGCTCTCACCACTACCACCTATATTATCTTCCCTTCCCACCAACATGGCAAAGTCCCAATCTCAACCTGCATTGCACATGTAGGTCCTAAATTCTTCCCACACTCTCCTTATAACCAGACACTGAATGCTCTGGTGTCAATGGGCTCTTTGTTCCTGGAAGGAGTACAAGCTTTGGAAGACAATGACATGCCAGAGCTTCCAATGATTATACACTGACTCCCAGCCCACCGAGTGCAACGACCTGACTCACTAGGAATCAGTACAACAAAACTAAAATTGAACAATTTTTTTACTTTGATGAAACATTTCTGGGTGCTCTGGGTGCTCTGCACTATTTCCCTATCAAACACTAGTACAAACAGCTGAGGCATATTCAGCTAATCTAAGGATTAATGCCTGCCTGGGTGTCACTTGTCATTTATTAATTCTGGAACTGATTTACCTTAAATCGTACGTAAATTCTCACCTTCAGTAAGCTGTTGTTCAAGGTCCTTAATTTCTTCAGTTTCTTGGGCAATTCTAGAAAGGATCTCATCCAAACGGCTTTCAAGTTGTTTGTACTGCTTGTTCATGACGTCAAGCTGTTGTTCTTTACCTCTTTTCTGAGCCTTCATATGGCACTGCATTGAAAAAAGAATCAGCAAAGTCCTGAGTTCCTTATACTCTTTAAAAAAAAAAAATAATAATAATGCTTACCATTTCTAAAGGCAGAATGGAAAATAAAAGGTAACAATTTGAGTCTGTTTGTGTCAGGCCTTGTGTTGTTTTCACACAAGTGGTTTTCATTTAAACCTCATGATAACTTGATCTGGAAATCACCTCCATTTTACAGATACGCAAACTGAAAACCAAGGAGGTTAAATGATTTTTCCGAGGGTACAGCCCCGAGGTAATGTGGGCAAGCTCAGTGTTCTTTGCAGTGCATTAAAAACCAATTAAAACTGGCTTCCAGAAGTTAACTGATTTTTATATTCATATCCATAGAAAGTGACTGATTCCAAAATGTTAACAAGAATTATATCTGGGTGGAAGGATTACAGATTTTTTCTTTTTGTATGAGTATTTTTGGTATTAAACATTTTGTAATAGACAATACCTTTTTAATCAGAAAAGCACATTGAATATACTTTTAAAAAAAGGCTTCTTAGGGAGAAACAGAGACATGGAAGAAATACTTACTTAGAATTCAAGCTTATTTTTGATTCCTTAGACAAAGAAACACTTGGCTTTTAGGTTCAATAACCTGGGAGCTGAGACCTCCACCATTCAGCCCAGTCACTCTCAAGATGGAGGGCCATTTGGAGGCACACTCCTCTAGCATGACAGAGCCCCTGGTGGAAAACACAGCCTTCTCCTATTCACACAGCCACTCACACCCTGACAGCCACCGCATTAGGGAGCTACAGTCAACTGAAAACTGGATCGTACTTCCAGGTGCGCTCAGGGGGGAAAAAATAAACCATACAAACAACAGAATCAATGTCTGGTTTAACCCTTCCTTTTACAGGTGAAAACGAAGTCTCACATCTACCAATGACTTGCCCAGGTCTCCTTAGAAGGGAGCACCTGTTAGAGTGGAGACAAAGTCATTCTCCAGAGAACCTCTGCCCTCTCACTCACACCCTCAGGGCCCCAGTTTGGCCCCACAGGATCAGAGGAACAGAACAATAAACCGCGAGAACGGTATCAGGAGAAAGCAGTGTGTCACAGGCAGAACAAGCGGCTCCGAGGCTCTCACGTCTCATACCCAGTTAATTATAAAAGAACGTTTCTCAATTTTACATGTCTGCTGCCACCAAAGCCAAGAAAGAAAAGTCTCCTCCTTTTGTGAGGAACAAATGAATGGCAGCCTAGTCACAAGGTTTTTGTTTCACTATTATAAACTTGACGGGATTTTCAAAACTTTTCTTTCTCTGCCCTCCTGATACCCATCTGAAATCTTTCTGCAAAGGTAAGTACAGATAACAGCTTAAATTCTAAGTAAATTTAAAATTTTTATGGCTCATGAAAGAATTAAAACAAAAACAAAAAAACTGCATTCACGTCTCTATCAATAAACCTTTAAAATTCACCATTAAAAATTCTACTGAAATCTCTTTACACGAAGGACCAAAAAAAAGGTTCAATATGCCAAAGATTTGCATTAAACACATGGGAGCAAAAGTAGATTCTGCGATTTTCACAACTGTGGCGCTCACAAGAGTTATAAAAACAGGAACTTACATCTCTGACTCCTCCTCCTTTCAAGTCTTTTGCACACAGAGAGAGAAAAGGATCATACCTTAACTTAACATTTGTCCTGTTAAAACTGAGCCGTTGAGAATAGGGAAACTGTGGGCGGAACACTTTCTAAAGCTGTTTTCAAATTCACGTGCACTTCCCTCTCTGACAGCCACATTTTTGTCAGCGGCTCCGAGCCTCTGGAACTTCCCAAGGCTTCAAACCACAGTCTCGGGGGAGAGTGAGCGGCAGCCCAGCCCGTCCAATCACGAGCAGCCTCTGCGGGCAGGCCCCACCCTCCGTACTTTAAATCACAACACAGGAAGCTCCAGAGGGCCAATCACGCACCACCTCTGCAACAGATTACTACAGGCTAATTCCCTACAGAGAACAGTCAGTTACCTTTTGCTTCCACAGGGCATTGCCAGGTAGGGAAGAACAACACAAACCTTCCTTTATTATGTTTGCTGCTGTGGTGTTTGTGCCTCTAGCTATGCACATTTAAAAAAAAATAGCTAAAATGGGATTTGATTTTTAAACAGTACTTTTTCCTTTTGAAACCTAGTTAAACGCTTATGTTTGTTGAAAACTTGACTATGTTTCGCTCTTAGCTGATTTTAAAAATAATTAATCTCCGTACACCTTTAATTCTTTTGTGGGGAAAGGGACACTGTGCTAACATAGCATGGGCTCAGCCTCTTCCTAAAAAGGAAATCGTTTCATCTTTTAAAATCACATTTTCATCTTATGCAAATTTTTAAAAAATGTCCTCACCCATATGAATGCTGTAAAGAAGTTCCTCACAAAACCCCAGCATAACAGAAAACATCATTGGCACTTAACATATTTGTTTTCCATCATATCTCAAAGTCACACACTGTTTTCTAATCTCTCAAAAGCTTTTACTTTTAAATTCCATTTGCTACTTAGAAAGATACTCTATCTGCTTAGATAATAAAACTTAAGTGAATAAAAGTCTATCCACACCTATAGAAAAGTATGCTGGGATCCCACTCCTGATTCTTTCCTTCTTGCTATAATGTTTTCTACTTTGTAGGATGTGAGGCCAAACAGGAGCCTAAACCTAGCCAAGAAGGCAACTTTGCGCAAATTTGAAAAAAGACTCTGGCTCTGGGTGAACAAAGGAAAAAGAGACATCCTCTGGTGCTTTGGCTAAAGCTGTAACCTTAGAAAGGAAGTCGCTTTAACAACACCAAAAAGGAACCTTAAATCAGGCTGGTATGTTTCCTCTTCACTAGCAGAGACTGATTTTGACTACCTTCAAAATGTAGATGCCATTCCTGTTTCTCACTTAACTCCTTTCTCTATGTAATTCTTTCCAGAAATCCAGAAAGGATTAGACTCCCTGTCTGCGAAGATTATCAAAGTCATTTGTTAAAAACAAACATATAATCTAGGTTCTAATTAGACTCATAGATCACAGATCTGGATGGAGGGGACAGCAAAAGAACTTTGGGTAGTGCCTATAAGCTGGTTCCTTCTTACCCTCCTGGATGCAAACATCCATAAACAGGGCTGGGCCCTGGCGATACGGATAAAAGGTAGGATATAATTTCTGTCCTCAGGAGCCTTACACGGGGTGGCAGTCTTCCAAACAAATTAATGCAACAAAGATATTATCGACCAGGGGCGCCTGGGTGGCTCAGTTGGTTGGGCATCTGACTCTTGATTTCAGCTCAGGTCATGATACCACCGTTGTGAGTTCGAGACCCAGGTCAGGCTTTGTGCTGCTAGGGTGGAGACTGCTTTGGATCCTCTCCCCTCCTGCCACACCCCCTCCGCTTTCTCTCTCAAAAATAAGTAAACTTAAAAAATATATTATTGACCATATGACATATTACTTGAAAATCTCGAATTTTTTCACATAATGAAAATTCTTTAATTAAGTCCTCTTTTCGTTTCAATTTTAATAGTCAGTCTAATGCTTTTGTTAAAAAACACCTTATGTCTGAATGATAAGGTTACCTCTTTTCAAAGTTAGCTGGCCTGCAAAAATAAATTATCTATGATATTTTATTAAAATGTTTAAAGGGATAATTAAATAACTTCACAAATATTGAAAGTAATTATAGGATATTGTCTTTACATGTTAAATTCTATGATTTCTCTTAATCAAGAGATTTTAAAGTTCCTTTAAAATATAACATTATTATTCAAAGTATACCAGTAAAATAGGCAAGATTTTTTTTTTTACTTCTATTTTTACCAATACTGGGTAAAATGTAAGCTATTACTTAGACTTCTCAGAGGCAGAGACAGCCTAACTCCATCATGCAGCCACCTGGCTACCTACGCCACACAGGAGGACACACTCTAGAAAAATGTTTCCTTTTTAAGGAAGAAACAAAACAATATGAAACAAACAGCTTTAGTGGAATATTTACATATAGGACTAAAGAAGAAGTAGCAAAAGGACTCAACCCTTCTCAGCTCTCCCATCTCACCCCCTTGTTCTTAAGAAAATAAGGCAAGAAAAAAGAAACGGTAAAGGTTTGGACAGCACCCTGGAGCAAGTTTCTCTTGATTTGAAATACAATGAAATTCAGCCACTTAAAAAATAAGTGTACCGTGAATCTATCATTCTAGTAAAAGCTATCTCCTTCAAGCTTTAGGTTACACAAGGATTGTGTGTATACACACACACACACACACACACACACACACACACATATAAAATACACAACCATATATAGGACAGACACATGCATCTGTAAACATATATCACCAAATCTGTGCATCAAACGAAAAGACTTTCAGAAAGAACTCTGCAGCTAAAATGAAGAGACATAATTTCTAGGTGGAATGATATTCTAGTCCCCAGAGAATAAGCCAAAATCTCTTCATCTGCTTACATGCTTCGGGTCTCTGGAATCCAGGCTGTCTATGGCGACTTGCAGGTCCTTGATCTCGTTCTGCTTTTCAGCAATTTCTTGCCTTTGCTTTTCCATCTGTGTTTCAAGATCCACAACTTCTTGGCGTAATTTATTGAGAAGTTGTATTCTACTACCCAACTGCTTGAAAAGAAGATCTTTCTCTGCTTCTGAAATCTAATCCCCCACACACCCCAAAAGAGAATTAACAGAGGATAGCAACAGTGATTTACAAATTTAAAGACGATAATTTCTAAAATTCTAAAAGGTATTCTGTGCTTTAAAAGTAAAATGCAAAAGTCATCTAGGCATTCCATTCATCTTACACTTTTATGCTTATTACATGAGGAGAATCTCACTTTACAAAAGTTTATGAAAACTCATAATAGCAGGTAAAAATGAAGTTGACATTCAGCATAAGCAACTTGTAAATTATTAATAATAACAACCATAACTAATGGTAGTCGACTTTATATAGCACTTACCCTTGTTATTATCAGCAGATCAACTAAATTAATAGTGTAATGAAAAATTTAGGCTTACATGAACTCGTTTAAAATAATTTTTTTTCAAGCACATTTTGTAAGCATCCATGTATTTAAAAATTATATAATTATTTACACCTATCAATCTATTTATATAAATTTGGCCAATGTGATTATAAAACATTTTCTTTTAACCATTAAAATCCTTCTTGATGGTTCCCTTCCCCTCAGGTCCCACTTTCACTGCAGTGTTAAGCTGAATCAGTCCACCACCACATTTTGCTGACAATCAGTGTGCACTCCCTCCGCACCCGCCATTGCCTTCCCAGTCCACACCACTAGCATCTCTTGCCTGTACTAGACCAGAGTCCCCGAGACATGGACCCCTCCCCATTCTATTCGTGTCCCTGCCCCCATTTCACTCAGGCAGTAACCAGAATGACCTTATAAAAACACAAATAGGATCAGCCATTCTAAGTTCCTAAAGTCTTTCAAAAGCTTCCCAACAGAATAAAATCCAAACCCCTTACAGCAGCCTGTGTAACCCGACATAATCTTTACCCTCACCTTCCACCTCACTCTCCCGCACTCTGCCGAGCAACCTCTAGGGTCAAGGTCTGCGCACACTCACTTCTGCCTGCGACACCTGGTCCCCTAACTCTGCCTTGCTCGCTCCTTGTCATCCTTTAGGTTTCAGCCTAAATGTCACCTCCTCAGAGAGGCCTTTGTGGTTCCCACAATCTCTTTTATTGCCTCTCCTAACTTTCTATTTTTTTTTTTTTACTACAACACATTGTTGTTTCACTGCATTATTTCCTTTTTCTTTTTTTTCCTACTTCTTCATTACTATTTCCTATGCATGTGGGAGGGAAACATACCTGTTTTCTTCATCACTCTGGGCCCAGCCCAGACAGGAACTAGCATGTAATAAGCTTCCAATAAACTTCAATCAATTTCTCGTTTCTATGTAATTTTAAAATCACAATAGTTATCTTTTAAAAGAATCTACAATTTGGACTCGTGTTCTTGCTTTACCTACCATAGTATGAATGCAGTTACCATCAATCATACTTTTGAAATACTGCTTTTTAAAAGTTGCAAATAATTGAAACCTTTTTGAAAAACTGTCAAAATACTTCCTTCTAAATTTCTCCTTATGCAATTACGTCCTAAGTTTGAATGGCTTACTTTTTCATGACACACTTTCTGAGAGTGTATCACTTCTTTCTTTTTGTTCACTGTATTTTGTATCATTTACATTTTTGGTGCTTGCGTTTGACAATGTTCATGTACAGTAGAGATGTCTTCTGACTCTTAATGGGGGACCCAGGACCTTAAAGGTGGGTAGTGCTTAATCGAATTACAACAGCTACAACAGGAAACAGCAACTTCCCTGGGTAAGGGGGACACTTTCCTACTGAACACATCTCTTTACATAAATTGGAAGTCATTTACTTCTACATACTTTATAAAACACTAAGAATGTCATCATGAATGGAAAGGAAAATGTAATTGGAAAATGCTAGAGCCATAGAGGACTCTGAAAATTGTTACTCCATTAATTAGGCAGCACTGATTTAAAATGTTTTATGTGGTTATGAAGGGAGAAAACATTTAATTTTTTGCATTTGCTCTTGCTTCGCTACTTTGCTTTTACATACTTTTTTGAGCTGTATCGCTTCCTCCAGTTGTTTCAATTCCTCCGTAGCTCTTAAAATTTGTTGTTCTGCCTTTTCTATTTCACCACGTAGTTCTGAAAGTCGAGTTTGTGCTGCAGATTGAAAAACCATGCACAGACACACAAGAAAAAGCTTGAATTCTCAAGTGCCCATGAGATTTTTTTTTTCTTCTCAATACCACCTTCTCCCAGTTAAACTCTGTCATTATAGATCACAGAAATAAAATTTAAGAAGTAATTTCTTATGGCAGTTTTCCTCTCAGGTAAATTCTAGTTTCATGATAGGCTATAGAACTATAATTGATCATTTGTAAAATTCTTAACATAAAAGGCGCTTTACTTGTCATGTCCAATACTAAACTCTTCCGAGAGAATACAGATTTTATTGGTGGACACGCACTTCTGTGTCACTAAGTTATAATTAGGTTCAACCCCGTGTTTGCGGTAATTACTTGATGATAAGGCTCAAAATCAAGAAACTCAATGCTGAACACTCTTAGGGCCGGGGGTGATCTTCAATCAATTACTCTCTACCTCAAAGTCCTAACTTCTCTCTTCCTCCCCTCCCTATAAAACTGCCTCCTATAAAACCATGAGCCCCTTGAAGCTAGTCTACACAAATATCTGATTTATTTCTGCTTTCCTCATCCACAACGTTGTACAGAACGTATGAGACGGATATCTCAGGTCTGTCTTCTCCTGTCTCCAAGTCAGCCTCTCTACTGGCCTCCATGTTTTCCATTTCGCTACCTACCAAGAGAAATGAGCTACTCCACTGGATTGTGAGGAGCCCCACAATGGACCACAATTACTAAGGGGATTCATAAACTCAGATCTGCTTTCTGCTTCCGTATCCATGAAGCTCACTGGGTAAGTGGAGTTTGCCACTGGCATGGTCCTTAGATTGACTGCTTTGTGACTTGCCAGGAAGTGGTAAGATCCTTTCAATCAGATGTTTTAGAACAGGTTGGGAAGAGTCAGAAGCTGGTCTTGGGCCCAAGCCTGAGGAGGGCACACTGATCCAGCTTATCCAAAGTACTGCTTTAGGTTTTGGCTACATGCACAGTAATCAGTTAAGTGTACTTGCTACAATTATGACCAATTATCTTTGAATGTACAGCTCCAGCGGAGAGAAGGACCTGCTGGCGGGTCAGGATTTAAGCATTCTTGGATCCCGTGGACATATTGCCACCAAATTACTGTCAAAGAACCCCACTCTCAAACGTAACGGGAATCATTAAAAAATAATTTGTTCAGTGAGTTACTACTTTTGTTTTAGGTTTTTCATGTAAACAACACTATAATAAATACCTTCAGCATGGTTACTTAAAAGAATTAGAAAACAAAATTTGCCTATATATCCAATCTTTTTACATTTTCAAAGAATTTAAAATAACTTTTGTTAACCTGCAGTTATTTTTTTTTCTTTGTCTTCCAGTTGTACGTCCAGTGACACGTGCGCTCTCAAGTTCACGTGCTCATCTCTGCGTTGTTCCCCTTCATCTGGCCCCACCTTGGTGATCTTTATGGTCTGGGCATTTGGAACAATGTAACTCTCTGTAGTGAACATATTTCTCTTGTATCTGGATTTGCCAATGTAAGGGCTTTCGTCTGGGGTTTTATCAATTTCGACATACTAAAAGCAAAATAAGTAAAGATTTATGGTTTAATAAGTAACTTCTAAGCAGCCAGGTGAAAAATATAGACCATTTTTTATCTCACTCATAACATACCAAACAATAACTAAACCAAAAAATGGCCTCAAAGTGTTCCTCCTCCGATCTCCAAAGAGTGGAATTAGGTTGGTTGATTACAGAACTACCTACAGTTAAGTGATATTAGCACTGCTTAATCCCTCAATCAGAAATTTCAGTGTTTTATTTTGGTTTCTTAGCTGATATGCAAGTAAAATCCTACCTAATAAGTGGTAATAATTGAATTTTTTACAAAATAATATATGATACTGGCTGGTATCATAGATTCCCTCGGGGCTCTTTACCTCTTCTAGAGGCTGCCTTAGCTTACTGAACCAAAAAATTCACTGATTCAAGCAAAATATGTTTACTCCGCTGAGATCCTCAGAACAAGGGAGGGGAATGGTTATAGTGATAAAGTCCCTTGAACATTTCTTTCCACCCATCTGCCTTCCCCCACTCCACTGCTCTGGCTTTAACTTTGGATTACTAAAAAGTTTAACTCACCTCTGACGGATAATAATTTAGTGGCTCAAATTTGGCATCAATTTTATAAAAGGCCAATTCCTGTTCCATCTCATACTGCTTTTGACACGCTCGCATTAGTTCCATGGTCTTCTGTTTTAGCTATTGGTCCAGTTTGATATGAAAAAACACAGTCACTACATTAGTATAAAGGTATGATCGGACGGCAAGTTCTAATCCTAACTAATAATTAGTTTTAAACCCACAGCAAATGGCAGAACACTCACAGCATTTTATTTTCCTTCTAAAGGAATATACAGAATGAAATATAAAACTACCATTTCATAAGAGATCACATAAAAGACCTTTGAAGTTTATATGCTCTTTCAGGATATAATGAATAAAGATTTAAAAACTCATCTAAATTTGCTTTATCCAAACATGAAAATAATTCTGTATCAATTATTTTTAAGTAATCTATTAAGTACCTGATTCCTGATTTTCCAATAATTAACACTAATTGTATTTAACTTACTCTGCAACTTTAATGATTGCGTCAAATTATGGATGGAAATCATACTTGGGACTAATTACAAAGGAGTCACAAGAAGGAGTGAGGAGAATGAAAGTAAGAGATTGGTTTTCATCGCTGTACCGTTTTTGCTGTATTATCTCAGTGTTCTGAATATTATTCTTTGTAATAGAGGATAAAGGATGTAAATAATGTCCATCAGATCCCAATATGTAATATTACATTTTTAATAAAGTGATTCTACTATAATTACAACATCTTACTTAACTTAGAAATTTTTAGAGCTAGAAGAAAAGAGATCATCCAATTTAATTATCTGAAATATAAATAAAGAAACTGAGTCCTAGATTGGTGAACTGACTTGTCCAAAGTTACATACTAGATTAGTGGCAGATGCTAAATATTTTATCAACTACCACTACAAGCCCCCTTTCTACTAAACCAATCTGGTGAGTTCATTTCAAAGGTCCGCTAAGTGATTTTTGCCTTTTTTTTGACAGTGTCTGACAGAAGTTACCAAAAACATGCAGAAAAACTTCATTAATATAAAAATGCAAGCTGAAGAGAATAAAACATAAACAGACATGAACATTTCACAAGGCCCAGGAAATCAAAGTCGTGCAGGATTTAGCTTACAGTCATCTCCTGATTATCCATCAAAATGGCAGCAAGGCTAACTGGGAAAACAGGTGATCTCGGTCGAGTACTGAGGACTCACTGTGTGCAAACACTGTGCTAAGCCTTTCTTACGTGTGCTGTCTCACTGAATCTTCACAAGTACCTACGAGATGGTAAGAGCTGTGCCAGCAGGTTAGAGAACCTGCCTGATGGCACACCCTGTCGTGGAAGAGGCAGAGTTCAATTCCAAGTCTCCTGGGTTTCAAATCCAACGCTCTGCCTGCCGCTACAGGGTGTCCAGCCCCTTCCCCACACTGATGCTTTCACTGGATGCTCTTAAGTCCCTGAATCTCAAGAAAGCATCCCACAACCAACAGCGTCAACTTATCTTGGGCTTCTCTTCCCAAAGATCATTGGCAGTAGGGCCCAAACAAAGGCAACTGTGATGGGATCCATGGACAATGTAGGGACTTGTCTCTGCAGGCAAATAATACAGACTCCGTGCATTTTAAAATTACCTTTGATAGCGCTAGGCTTAGCATTTAGTAAGCACTCAATAAATGGACGCTGAAGAAATACATAAATAAGAGCAAATCAGGAGTCTAAGGACCTGGAAAGTAAGGCTAGTTACGGTACTCACTGTGGATAACCAAGAGCTGACTGCAGTTAACATATTTACCAATAAGAAAAATGATACAAATTCTTTCCTTCACGTTCAAATTCACAGTCCTATGTACACATCCATTAAAAGAATTACACACACACACAAGCACATTTCTTGAGAAGGCAAGCCAGATTCGAAACTTAAAATGTACATAAGCATATTAATACAAGTATCATGCAAACCATGGAAAACACAGTGTGCAATTCATCCCTGAAGGAACTACCTTTAAGGAAGAATAAAGAATCGGCAGAAAATGCTCTGCAAGAAACCAAGACAAGGGCTAAAAGGAGAAAAAAGCAAACAGAGACCATCACCTGGAGAACTTCAGACAGTTAAGCTGTAGTGACAGAGGCTGCTCATTACTGAAAACTTACCTTAGAAAGATAATGTTATTAGAACCTGCACCATTCCTATATGGACACATTTTATCACCATTCTATGTTACAGATTTACCACCTTCCATTACTTACTAATTCAACTCAAATTATTTTCACATTCATTACCTTACTTCATCCTCACAACTCTGTGAGCCTGGCAGGCCTCATAAAAAGTCAAAGAGTAATATTAACATTAAAGTTAACATTTGTTGGTGGCAGGAGAGGAAGGAGACTATTATCGTTAAAATGAAGTTTTACTTCATTGTCACTACATTTCTTTCATAGCTTAATTGACCTGCTACCTGAAGAATTATTTCATGAGACTGGAAAGCATTATACAACTGGAGAAAATATTATCACCAGATATTCTGCGGAAGGTAATGGAAAGTGTTGTTCAAAAGTAGGCTCTTAGAATAAGATCCAGAATTTTTTTTGTATAATATAGTATAATCTTCTAGAATAATGAAAGAAGAGGCAAAACAGTATAAATTTAAAGAATTTAAAGAAGAGATACAAAATAGCCAATAAATACATATGCAATACTCAACTCTCCAACAACTAAACAAAAGTGAAATTAAAGCAATGAGAGTCTGCTTTTTTCCTATCATATTTACAAGTTCAAAATAATAGTAGCAGGTGGGGAACTGGGCTCTTTCACTCACTGCTGTAGAAGTATAAAGCGGCTGTAAGCTTTTCATATTTACTAAAATTTAACCTGCAAATACACAGTAATTCCACTTATGATTTCTTTTAATTTTTTTAATTGTAGAAAGAGAGAGAGAAAATGAGTGGAGAAGATGGGCAGAGGGAGAAAAAAATCTTAGACAAGCTCCATGCTCCGTTTGGAGCCCAATGTTGTACTTGATCCCATGACCCTGGGATCATGATCTGAACCAAAATCAAAAGTCAGGATGTTCAATCAACTGAGACACCTAGGTGCCCCTAAATTTTTTCTTGACCCTATAACCCTGAGACTGAGAGTCACATGCTCTAACTCCCCAGGGCTCTCAACAATTCAGCAGGCAAATGGGAACCAGCCCGGTGCCCCAACTTGTGATTTATGCTAAGGAATTACTATTATGAATGCATAGGTATCTATACATATAGATTTTTCTCTGTAGTGTTGTTTCTTTTTTTCTGTAGTTTTGCTTCTAATAAAAGAGTGGAAGCAATCTAAATATTCATCAATAAGAGGAGGTTAAATAAATTATGGAGTACCCATATAATGAAACACCACACAGTCTTTGAAAAAAAAAAAAAAGATTGTATGTGTATATGCACATGTGGATATGTTTAACCTGGAGAGCTATGATACATACACTGCTTTGTAAAGAAAAGATGCAGAATTAAAAATATAGTTTCTTTTTTTACCATAAACTATCTAGGGGTACGTATATTTAATTACATATACATTACATAACATTTTATAAGTATAGAAAACAAAAAGATTATATATTAACATCCAGGGAATAGGGAAGAGAAAGAGTGAAACTTTCATTTTCTACTGTATACATTTGTGTTGTCAAAATTCATTATGAGAAATACATAATAACTTTGTAAATATTTTTTTGTTTTTTTAAATGGCTAATGGTAAAAATAACACAATGGTAAATAAAATAAAAAATAAAATAACATAATGGTAAAAATAACATGACATAAAGAAGAACAATGTCTTCTAGCCAAAAATAATGAAAAAAAGCCCAGCAAAAGCTGTTGACAAATAACAAAACATTTATTCATAGCATAAACATAAAAAAGATTAGTAAATTGGGAAAATTAACAAATGTTCATAAATATCAAGTCATACCATAGTAAGTACTGTTTTTTACATTTGTATATTTTTAAAGTTTCATTTATTATTTATTTTGAAGTAGGCTCTCACATGCCCCACGTGGAGCTTGAACTCGAATTCAAGATCAAGAGTCATCTGCTCTATTGACTGAGCCAGCCAGGCACTCCTATATTTGTCTTTTGTTTTTAAGTTTATTTATTTATTTTGACAAAGAGAGAGTGTGCATGCGCACATGCCAATGAGGGGTGGGGGTGACAGAGAAACAGGGAGAGAAAATCCCAAGCAGGCTTCTTGCTGTCAGCAGGGCTGGGGCTCACAAACCGTGAGATCATAAACTCAAGAGTCAGACACAACTGACTGAGCCACCCAGGCGCCCCTATATTTGTATTTTAAATATAAGTGCTGGGCCCCTGAGTGGCTCAGTCAGTTAAGCGACTGACTTCCGCTCAGGTCATGATCTCACAGCCTGTGAGTTCCACATTGGGCTCTGTGCTGACAGCTCAGAGCCTAGAGCCTGCTTTGCTTCTGTGTCTCCCTCTCTCTCTGCCCCTTCCCCCCGCCCCTCGTCTCTCTCTCTCTTTCTCTCTCTCTCTCTCTCAACAATAAATAAATATAAGTGTTAAGTGGTGGCCCAAAGAGTTCACTGCTAAAATAAAAGTGATTGTCACATTAATTTCCAATGATTAAGTTAATCATCAATCCACTCTATTATGGAATAGAGAGCAACAGAAATATGTACAATATAAAATTACTGATAAGTGTCAGATTATTAATACCACATATAATATGCCTTGAGAATATAGCTGTCGTATTTGAAAACCACCTTCAAATAAGGGGTGTGTGAAGAAACAAACAAATGCTCTGAACACCTGACTGACAGCTGGGGATGCTGCCCTGTCTCTCGTGATGTCCTCCTGGTACATATGATCTTTTTGAAGATTTTCCTAAAGTAATCTCTACGTAGACCCAGCATGGGGCTCAAACTCCCAACCCCAAAATCAAGAATCACATGCTCTTCGGAATGGGCCAGCCAGGTGCCCCATATCATCTTTTTTCTCAGGCAAAGAAGAGCTCAAGAAGGAGGCAGTCAAGTGTTTGGATTTCAAGTAACAATTTCCATCTCTACACAGAGGAGGAAAACCTTCTTTCTTGCTAAAAAACTGTAAGTGCTTAAGCAGAAATTCTTGTCAACAAATCAAGTTGTTCAAGTCAGCATGCCAATCTTGAAAGGGGGGTGGTGCAAGAAAAAGATAAATGTATCTAGGATTCTATTAGGTATATGAGAAATCAAATTCTCTAAGTTGCACACAGAGCAGAAAAAAGAATGGCCAAAAGAAAAAAAACAGTAGCAATAGCTGTTTTTTCCTTCCAGGAAAATAACCTAATAATTTTACCTAATCAAATTCTCTGGGTTGAAGAGGCATTTATAGGTCATTTAGTCTGGAGTGCTTGGATGGCTCAGTCGGTTAAGCGGCCAGCTCTTGATTTCAGCTCAGGTCATGAGCTTATGATCAGAAGGTGCCAGACCCAGAGACTTCAGAGGCCTTGAGTCCATGTCCTGTGAGAAATGGCCAAAGCAACAGGGGCATTCATGCTGGAGAAGAAGAGATCTAGTGAGCGATGAAAATTACCTTCAGAGAGTCAAAGGACTCCTTTTTGGAAGAGGGACTCAAGTTACTGACCAAGGTCCCAAAAATAAATTTGAGAAGTGGCAAATAGAACTATAAGAAAACAAGTTTTCATTTAGTAATAAGAAAGAAATCTCTAATAGCTGTCCTGAGATAAAATGTGATAACTGTCACTAAAACAGGCATATATGCTCAGGGTTTACAGAAAAGGGAAAAAACATTAGATAGGGAGATGGACTAAATGACCTTTATTTTTTTGTTGGTTTTTGTTTGTTTAAAGTTTATTTACTTTGAGAGAGAGAGAGAGTCGAGAGAGCATCCCAAGCAATCTCCACGCTCTCAGCACAAAGCCCAACACAGGGCTCGATCTCATGAACCGTGAGATCATGACCTGATCCGAAGAGTCGGCCTCTGAACTGACTGAGCCAACCAGGTGCCCCATAAGTTGTCTAAATCTAATCTGTCTAAATCTCTTTTAAAGTATCTTTTATTCCTGTTTCAACCATAAAGCCAAATTATATACAACTTAAACATTACAGATGTGCATAAAAGGCAATTAGAAAGTGCTTTATAATTCCGCCTCCCAGGATGTAAAGAGTTACCATTTTTCCCTATATATACTCGTACTACCATCCACACTAGATACACAGCATCATACCTGATATACTCTTTCACAACTTGCTTTCCCACACAGCAGTATGTATCAGCCAGCCTCCCCTATCAGGACACACAGCTCTGCCTCAGTTTAAGAGCAACACGAGTACTCTACCAGGTGGATGTCCACTGCGGGACAGGTTAGCTATTTTCAGTATTTTACTTACATAATATTGTAGCAAATGTCCATGTACACATGTATACATATATAATATCTTCATACATTCTCGCTACCATTTCTACAAGATGCCTTAGAAATGTGTACTATAGGGGCGCCTGGGTGGCTCAGTCGGTTGAGTGTCCAGCTTCAAGTCAGGTCATGATCTCACGGTTCGTGGGTTTGAGCCCCGTGTCGGGCTCTGTGCTGACAGCTCAGAGCCTGGAGCCTGCTTCGGATTCTGTGTCTCCCTCTCTCTCTGATCCTCCCTTGCTCACATTGTGTCTCTTTCTCTCAAAAATAAATAAAACACATAAAAAAATTTGTTTAATGTGTATTATATGTAATAACTATGATATATAGCATTTACAATATATAGAACATAAGGCATGTCCATTTAAATTTGGATAATTTTGTCCATTTGCCTTCTTTTTTAAAAATTTTATTATTTTATTTTTTTAATCTTTATTCTTGAGAGAGAGAGAGAGAGAGAGACCACGAGCAAGGGAGGGGGAGGGGGAGAGGGGGAGAGGGGGAGAGGGGGAGAGGGAGAGAGATACAGTATCTGAAGCAGGCTCCAGGCTCTGACCTGTCAGCACAGAGCCTGATGTGGGGCTCGAACTCACGAACCGTGAGATCATGACTGAGCCAAAGTCAGACGTTGAACTGAGCCACTCCAGTGCCCCTGTCAATTCGCCTTTGAAAAGTTTTTGCCAGTGTATAGTCCCACCAACAATGTGGTTGTTGAAAAAAAATACAAACATCTAAGGGCAGTCTGACCGAGTCCTAGTCATGGCGGGCTTCACCATCCTCCTGTTTTGGATGTGAACTTCACAAAATACAGCCCAAGATAGTATTCGTCCTTTGTGGAGCCATGTCACATGGTGCACAGTCAACTACAACTTGTAAAAGTTTTGCACAAATTTCTGTTAAACCACATCTTCCCCACTTTATGTTCAAGAAGTTTTGTTTTTAAACCTAACAACAAAGAATCCTCTATCTCAAGAGAATACAGTCAAAGCAATGTAAAACATGGGCTTACCAATTCATTTTTCGTGTTTAGGTTACTCTCCAGCTCTTCATAGCTCTGTTTTTGTAACATGGCCTCCTCTTTCAGCGATTTGTTCAACTTATCTTGACTTTTAATTTCCTCAAGGAACCTTGTCTGTGCGCTCCTGAGCTCTTCGGTTTCCGTTATCTTCTTTTCCAGGTCTCTCTCCAGTCTCTCTACCTCCTCTGCCAACACAAATGTAACAGTCTCTTGAGCATTACATTTTCTACTTGAAGAAAGATAAGAGTCTCTCTCAAATGATAACAGAAGTCTTATAACAGTCTAGGTAGAGTGCTACTTTCAAAACTATTCACTCGGTTTTGGGGGGAAAAGATGATCTCGAGCTAGAAAGTGATTTATACTAAGAGGTAAGAAGGCATTATCATTTGTGTAACGATTTTAAAAGGTGACATTTCACTTCCAAGTATTTCATTCAATTAGTATGCTGGTAAATGAGGTTTTCTCCAGGTCTCCTACTAAAAAAGATGCAATACTTTATTTCATATTAGTAACTACACTTTAAAGGATGCTGCAAACATGTTTGCAAAATACTACGTGATCTTAAAAATTCTTCAAAGGCTTCCAACTATGCTTAGGATAGGATCAAAAACGCTTACACGAAGAACCAACAAAGCTCTTCGTGATTTGGTCCCAAGTCCCTCTCTAGACTCATTTTCAAGTTCACCCCACTGCAGCCTTTCTGAAGTGACTAGTTCTTCAGTTCTGTGATGCCTCTTCCTACCTGCAGGCTCCTATTCACACCTTCTGCCTGGAACTTTCTTCCTGTATCTCCTACTGGCCTATTTCGTATCCTCCAGGTCTCAGTTTGGAAAAATATTTTGAGAAGACTGCCCTGACTCTATCCTCTCCCCAGGTGAGCTGTTTCCCAGGTATGCTCTTCTGCACCTCTGCTGTGGCCTTTGTCACCCAGTGAGTCGTAAAATGTGATCAGATGGCGAGGCTGTCTTACTTTCCCACTAACGCTTTGAAAAAGCAGAAACTGCATGTGTCCGGCTCACTACTGGAGCCCAAGAGCCTTCAAGACTCCTAGTTAATATTCAGAGTCATAATCATAAGTAATTTAAACATTTGCCCCAAAACCGTATTTATATGATGACTTTCCTTTGCATTATTTAGATTTTTAATGATTCCAAAACATAAACTTCAGGGTAACAAATACGGAGTTAGAGGATCCAAACTAATAAAAATGTATCATATTTTGCAAGTATAAGATCAAACCATGATGAAACTCATGTTTTTGTAAGTCAAAATGAACTAACATCAATTTCAAATGATAGAACACAGACTCATTTCCGAATGCTCTAACTTAACTATTTCATACCTTCCTCTCTCTCTTCAAGTCTCCCACACTCCTTTCATTTTCTTTCTCAGCTGATGACCTCTTATTTCACTGAGAAATCAGACCCCACCCCTGGGAACTTTCTCATTTTCCGACCACCAAAGCAATAAAACTACCCATTCCTGCACACATCTTTGCTCCCTTCTGATAAAGTGTCCCTCTTATCAAGAGACAATCTATCCTCTGATCCCGTCTTGTCTTTTCAAGGGCCATTAGAATTGAGTCATGATTGTCTCTCCACTTCACTCCTGAATATTCTCTTTCTTTCTTTGGTTACTAGACTTTGAGGTTTACTGCATTTGGTTCTGCCCATTTCCTGGTCTGGAAGCTACAGGTGAATTTTTTATTTAACTTAAACTCTTTTTAAAAATCACTTATTAGGTACGAGGAGAAATTGTGGGAGGAAATTTCAAGTCTTCACCCAAATATCTCCTTCCACTCACTCTATATAATTTAGCATTTTTCCAACTACTCCTTGTATGTTGCTCATCTAAAGCACTTCACTGTGCTCATCTTGTTTTCTCTCTATGTCTTAGCGACACTCAACGTGGCTGACCACTTCCTCTCGTGAAATCTTCTTCTTGGGGTTTTGCAACCCACCATTTCCTGGGTTTCCCCTTCCCTTGTTCGCCTCTCTTAGTCTCCTTACATCGCTCACCTTCTTGCTCTTCCCATCTCCTGCCTGAGTGAGCCAATCAATTCCAATGAGATTAAATACCGTTGTGCAGACAAAAAATATCTCTAGTACACATCTCTTTGAACTCCAGACTCACATTTCCAACCCTCTTCTTGGTTGTCTCACAGACATTCAAACTCAGCATTCTGAATTCTCCCTTTTATATACAATATCACCAATCGATCCACTCACTTAAGCCAGAAGCCTGGGCATTATCCAATTCACTAGAAAGTGTTGCTGATCCTACCTCCAAAACTGATCTGCCACCTAAAGACAGGCCACCAGCTTCTAGCCTAGATTACCATAATAGCCTCCGAACATGTCCCTTTATCTCCATTTGCCTTGCTCCAAATCATTCTCCATCCTGCATTAAAAATCATCTTTAGCGGCGTCTGGGTGGCTCAGTCGGTTGAGCGTCCGGCTTCGGCTCAGGTCATGATCTCACCGTTTGTGGGTTTGAGCCCCGCATCAGGCTCTGTGCTTACAGCTAGCTCAGAGCCTGGAGCCTGCTTCCAATTCTGTCCTTCTTCTCTCTCTGACCCTCCCCTGCTCCCACTGTCTCTGTATGTCTCTCAAAAATGAATAAAAATATTTTAAAAAAATCATCTTTAAAAAAAATTTTAGTTCCAGTATTCTTAACATATTGTGTTATATTAGTTTCAGGTACGCAATACAGTGACCCAACAATTCTATACATTACTCAGTGCTCATCATGGTAAGTGCAGCCCATAAATAATCTTCTTAATATATAAACTGGATTGTGTCCCACTGCTGCTTAAAAATTCTCAATTGCTTCCCATTGCCTCTGAAATAAAATTCAAACCCCAAGGCCCTGTGTCATCTCGCCCCTCCCCTTTCTCTTCCAACTTTTCCTTTTTCTTTTTTTTAATATTTTTATGTTTTTATTTATTATTGAGACGGAGAGAAACAGAGCATGAGTGGGGGACAGGCAGAGAGAGAGAGAAACACAGAATCTGAAGCAGGCTCCAGGCTCTGACACGGGGCTCAAACCCATGAACTATGAGATCATGACCTGAGCCGAAGTCAGACACCCAACCGACTGAGCCACCCAGGCGCCGCCCCCCAACTTTTTCTTGAGTGACCCTGCAGTTATACTGTTTCAGTTCCTTAATTTACCAGGGTCTTTCCAGCCTGAAAGTGCAAGCAAGCTGTCCCTCTCCTTGAATGCCTTTGTTTACACGGCTAATCCTCTCCCGCCTCTGCCTTCTGCTTATAGGTCACTTCCTCAGAGAGCCATTCCTTTACGTCACTTTCCCCAAAAGCGTGTCCTCCTCTGTTACTTTATCTGAGTTTGCTCACTTTTTATCTGTCTTTTCCACTAAAACACAAGCTGCCTGAAGGCCAGTACCATATATCTTGTTCACCATTGTATCCTCAGTGCCAGCACAGTGCCTGGCTCACAGTACACGCACAGTGAATATTCGCTGATTCTCAGTAATGTTAATGTAACACAGCTGTTGTATAATGATGATGTCAATTGATTCATGATGCCATTCTCCACACAAATTGTAACAGCATTATAAAGTTCACACGTCAATATCTTTTTCTGGATAACTTCTGAAAATAAATTCTTCCCCCACCCAAACTTAGTTTTTTAAAAATGTTACCTTACCTAAACTGAATCTCTCAAAAGCCTCCTGTCTGTCCTGAGTAGTTACTGGCTGACCTTCCAAACTTTCTAATGAGCGAAGGTGGAAAATGGTCAACTGGATGTAATGAGGAAGGGTCGCAACTGGATTTTCAAGTAAGATCAGAGAGGTCAAATCTTGAAGTGGTTTCAACTTGCTTACATCTTGGAGCTGAAAGGATATATAACATTAGTATTAGTGTAAATTAATTTTAAAATAATAAAAATGTACCCAAAGGAAGAGATCAAGAAAATTGCTATCAATGTGGCAAGGAACCCATGGTCCTGCGCATAGAATCCATTATCCAAAACTGGTGTGAGGAGAGGAACAGAAAGGGAGTGTCTGAGTACCTACAGTGTATCAGAGCAGTATCAGGCATTTTCCATAAACCGTTTCATTTATGACTCCTCACAACAGCCTGTGGTTTAAATACCATCGTAATTTTGTAGATGAAGGTTCAGGGAAGTTAAATGACTTGCCCAACACTCAAGCTTATAAATGAACAAAATAGGACCTGAATTCAAGTCTGTGTAACTTAAAACCTATTATCCTTTCACTATCCCGACGGAACATATCAAAAATATAAATGGCTATAAAAAAGATTTTGGTAAATCTTCAGCTAACAGTTATAATTGACAGTTAAAAGAAGAATACGGAGGGGATACTCACATTTTTGAAGTATGATTTTTATGTTTATCCAAAGAAGGAATTTTAAAAGGCTGAGAAAGACTATTTTAAAAAAAAATTTTAACATTTAGTTATTTTTTGAGAGAGAGAGCCTGAGCAAGAGAGAGGGAGGGGCAGAGAAAGAGGGAGACACAGAATCTGAAGCAGCTCTAGGCTCTGAGCTGTCTGTCGACACAAAGCCCGATGCGGGGCTAGAACCCACAAGCCACGAGATCATGACCTGAGCTGAAGTGGGACGTGTAGCTGACTGAGCCACCCAGGCGCCCCGAGAAACACTATTTTTAATAGCTAGTACAAATAAATCTCCTCTCACAAGTGAATGTATACCACTCTTACTGATGTCAATGTCAAATACAAACTGGTATCAGAAAGTCATGCAAAATGAGAAATGATAATAAATACTGAGTGAATGGTTTTCCTGTTAATGTCAGCTGACACCAAATACTATCTAGAAATCAACTATTTTGATAAGTAGTTTTAGCAAATTTTAGATTCATGGCTACCACTTTCCATCACTCCAGGAGCCCCAAGAGCTCCAAAGTGATGCCATGCAACATGTACAGGGCGTGGGCTCTGAGGCTGTTGGGCCATGGCAGTGAAATGGTACAGCCACCTTACCACAACTTTCCAAAAGGTGAAACAAAAAAGCATAGACAATGTGAACTGCACACCAATTAAACAGATGTTGATTATCATTATTGGCTTCCATTGGTGAAGGTTTACGGAATACAACCCTAAGAGCTATTTAGTGTTTCAAAGTTTTTAAAGCATTTTCACATCTTTCATTTTTTCTGAGCCTCATAACACCCCTGTAAGGAAGGAAGGTAGCGTAGAGTTTTTTTTCCAATTTAAACAATGAGTTTTAGTAAGATAAAGGGATTTTCCAAGGTCATAGAAGGCCGGTCTAGACCCATATTAGAAGGCACAGCTTTTATGGTCTATTCTATGACTGATGTTCTTTAAATTAGGCATGATTGTTCTCATTTTAATATAAATTTAAGTAAATTAATGTTTTCACTTAACAAATACATACTGAACACCTAACTGTATAAATGTCGAAAGAAAATAATTATATTCCAAAGGAAAATATACAGGATTATCAGATTATGTGAGTCATGATAACAAATTGTTCTACTATAAAAGAGCCAGTGAGTAACCTCCTGTAACACTTGACATTATAATCAAGCTTAATTTGTAAGCCTGGGGAAAAAAAAAAAGAACTCTGTTCCTGCCATTCAGTGACCTGGATTTTGGCCCACGTTGTGTGCTTTGGGTAACAGACTCAACCCAAAAATGGGAAGAAGACTATACTATCTGACAGCATTATAAAAATAATCTCTTTACTGCCTCCTTAAAAAAAAATTCTGAGGCTCAAATGAAATGATAGATGCAGAAATCCTAAGAGGCCAACTCTCAGTTACCATAGAGTCTTGCAAAACCAGAAATGCCTATATTTATTTACCCTAGAGGGTCCTTGATTATGCCTGAATTCAGTTTTTGGTCATAGGACCAAGAACCTTGAAAGAAGAAATCTCATTTTTTTAAAAAACTTAAGATTTTGATCTCTTTTTTGACAAGTCTAAAAATTTGAAAAACATCCTTGCTACTTTGAATAACTTACCGATGATATCTTGTTCCCTTTCAGATTGAGGATTCGCAAAGATTTTAACTTCTTCCCTAACCATATTGGGATATGTTCAATTTCATTTCCTGCAAGGTTTAGCTTTTGCAAATTATGCATATTTTCTATGCCTTCAATTTTGCTGGAAAAAATAAAATCAAATTTAGTAAATAGAATGATAGAATCCCTCCCTTGAATGTTTAGAATAAATTGCCTTGGTTTTACGTGGGGTTAATTTTCATAACTAAAATTTGTTAACCCTTTTTATAAATGAGAACCAAATAAGAAATGGCTGAAAAGAAACTGACCAGAACAGCTAAGCTGCCAACTCTTCATTACTAGGTCCGGGAATCCTACAGACTTTACTATCAAACTTTATGATCCAGTACAGAAAACAGCCTGTCCGTGGCATTCTAGTCACTGTGAGGGGTGACAGCTGTGAGGACAGCTGGGGGAGAGCTGAAAATCTCAAGAGCGCACATACGAGATGTCCTTAATTATTACCTTCAGTCACCACCAAAACATCAGCTATGCCAGCAGGATATGGCTGCTATTTTGAACTCGTGGACTCCCTAGAACAACACTATCTACATTTATAAACATTATTTTAATCAGAATATTTAAATCAATAAAGCATCACTCATATTGATGAATTTCATTGATGAAATATTTTCCCAATTTGTCAATTTAATTTCTTGGTAAATTTTCTATATGGGCAAATATTTCCAGCTTCTTTTTTTTACTTTACCAAAATTATTTTTATCAGGATCAATTATTTTTATACAAACTTTATGTTAAGGATTTAACTCATTTAAGTTGGAATTTTTCCCCCATTTCATTTTTGAATATTAGAGCTTCTGCCACTGTTAGTTGTTTTATTTTTTGGCCACTATATCTACCAAGTCTAAGGTAGGGTGAAGTATATAAAGATTTTCAACATTTGACAATTGCATCATTTTGTTTATAACAGGTTTCCTATGTTTTTTTTTTAACCACTGCCAGTTTAATTATGTTTACTTCTCACAATAACATATATGGTGGAGTGGAAACATGACAGTGTATTTCTTAGAGCAATAAACAAAAAACTTCAGGATAAACACATAGGCTCAAAACACACTGGAATACCTTGAGAATCAAAATGATAGGGTTAAAACACTGCTTCACGTCAATCTCTTAATGTAATAGGCTGTGGGTCAAAGACTCTACCTGCGAAAACTTCCTGTCAAAAATGGAATTAAGATAAAACTTGGTACTCATGCATCTCCTCTGATAACACTAGAAAGATTACTCTGCACGTTAGTAATGCCAAAACACGAAAGCAGGTATATGTGAAGGACCAGACTAGCAACGAATGAGGGTCCAGGGTCTGCTATTTCAAAGGACTCTTTCAATTCAGTCCTGTGAGCGGCATTAATCTCTGACAAAGACAACCCTGCAACGCTACCTAAAGGAGTATTTACTTACCAGATTTTGTTATAGGATAAGTTGAGTTCACGTAATTTTACCAGCTTGTCCATCTTCTCAATCTTCCCTATGATGTTATAGCTGAGATTCAGTACTTCAAGTTTAACACATTTTTCCAAATTTTCGATATACTAGTTGGAAACAAATGAATACTTTATACAACAGATTCCGACATAAAGTACACCGTGTGTGTACGTGCATCAGAGGCTGCTTTGATCAGTCACTGGAAAATAAGACACCCTTTCTGCTCCCCTGGACAACTCCTTGGTATGGAATATCTCTGACCAAGAATAGCAGCTCTCCCCACACTTTCCTTGCCCTTTGGCAGACAACCCAAACGCTCAAGACTGTCCGCCAAGAATTCCACCTCAATTTTTCCTCCCCCTCAACTTTTCTATACCTCCTCCTCCTCTCCTTCTTTCTTCAAAGTTCAGCTAGGTACTTACACTCTTGCATAATCTCATCTACCACCCCCCAACTTCCCCCACTGTCCCATTCTCTTGCATCTTCAATCTCTTTCTCATGTATCTTCCCCTCAAGTTTAAAAGTCACTATTCAAGGGTGGCTTGGTCGGCTGAGTGTCCAACTCTTGATTTTGGCTCATGAGCTCAGGTTCATGAGCTCGAGCCCCACATTGGGCTCTGCACAGACAGCTCGGAGCCTGCTTGGGATTCTCTCTCTCTCCCTCTCTCTGCCCCCACCCCCAGTGCTGCTCTCTCTCTCTCTCTCTCTCTCAAAATGAATAAAAATAAACTTTTTTAAAAAGTCACTATTCAAAAGATATCCATTATGCAGTATGTATGCAGATATGCAAACATATCAGATGCAGCACCAGGAAATGGATACCAGTGAACTAGACCATCCCCCTGCTGTAGAAGCCTTTGTTCAACAGGCTAAACCTGTTTTCCTATGAAGCTATCATTTTATCTCCTTTATTTGTGACCACGTTCTCACAAGAGTTGTGCACATTTGTTCATTCTGCTTTCCATTTACTCCTGTTCTGTTGGTAAGGCAGGATATCTTCTGCTTTTACTATGTAATCAAATAGTCCAAGACTGCCATTCATCATCCATCCCACAAATATTTATCCAGCATGGATGATGTGCCAGGAGCTGTTCTAGGTGCTAGAAGTACAGTGCTGAATAAGAAAACTAAGGTTCTTGTTTTCATTCACGAAGAAAGCCAATAAAGAAGTAACATTTTTAGACACTAAAGCATAGTCACAATAAAACAAAGATAACGTGACATGACAGCATGCAAGGCACCCAGAAGGCGGATGTGTCTGTGGTGTTCGCTGTGACAGCATAAATGCCTGGCACACAGTGGGCACTGAATAAATATGTGATGACTGGAAGAATGAGGAGTCACTGAGAAAGGGGCTAACTGCAACTGGGAGGTGAGAGAAGGCCGCACGGAGGACAGACACTGAGCTGAGACCTAAGTAACAAGAAGCCAGCTGTGTGAACATATGGGGGCAGAGAATAACAGGCAGAGTAAAAAAACACAAAGGCCCAAAAAGAATGAACTTGGTTGGTTTGAGAAACAGAAGGACTTGTTAACTGCCAGATCCAGATGACTTCTAAGCTTTTGTCCTATTTAATGATTCCGTGACATATTTTATCATCCATATGTGCTTGAAGCTCTCCCTCTTTTGGCCTCCATCCATCATACTCTTAAATCTTCTCTTCTAATAGTCCCGTCAGTCTCTCCTGTTTGCGCTTTCTCTGACTGCCCGTCATTATTTCTCCTCTTAATGCGAGGCATTCTTCTAGGAAGCTCTACGTTCCAGAGATCAGGAACTGAGCTTACTCACCTGTGAGTGGGGCTTACACAGCCTAACATAATGCCTGGCATATAATAACATACAGTAAATATTTACTGCCTTGGTGTTATTTTTGCAACTTGTAAACTCTAGAACGTCTCCTTTTTTCCTTTTTTTAAAAATTTGTATTTATTTATTTGGTGGGGGGAAGGGCAGAGTGGGAGAAGGAATCTTAAGTAGGCTCTGTGCTGTCAGTGCAGAGCCTTAAGTGGGGCTTGATCCCACGACCGTGAGATCATGACCTGAGCCAAAACCAAGAGTCCGACACTCAACCAACTGAGCCACCCAGGCATTCCTTTCCTTTTTCCTTTTTAATTACACAATACATAAATACACTCTAATAAAAATTTCAAGCAAAACTTAAGAAGCTCTCTTCATCATGTCCCTGGGGCTCTGTAAAAAATCCCACTGATCAAAGGTAACC
Source organism: Helogale parvula (assembly GCA_004023845.1). Taxonomy (NCBI): domain Eukaryota; kingdom Metazoa; phylum Chordata; class Mammalia; order Carnivora; family Herpestidae; genus Helogale; species Helogale parvula. The sequence continues at coordinate 106,196 of PJEM01003834.1, forward strand.
ATTGTTAAGATACATCTGTATCTTTCTATTCATTTACATCCATATATACAAATATATAAAAACAGAATTTTTAGATCTTACTATACAAAATGTTTCGGAATTTGCCTTCCCGCCTCCCTCCCGCCGCCATTAAATACACTGGACATTTTTCCATGTTACTAGATAGAGCTCTAACTCAATTTTTTAAAAAAACTTGATAGTATTTCATGGTTTACTCCACCATAATTCATTTAAAACCAGTCCCCTACTGACAGACATTTGATTAGTTCCAACTTTTCTATTTTAAATAATGCTTAATAAACATGACTATATACTTTTGGGTGCATGTAATAATATCAGTAGAACAGACATCAAGGAGTAGAATTGTTTGATTGGTAAGTATAAATTTGGTAAATATAAACTCAATTGCTGGATCAAATAAGTACATTTGACATTTGGATAAATGCAACCAGTCTCTGTAAAAGGCAGCATCAATCTATATGTCCCACTAAGACCATATGATAATATGCACTTCCCACACCTTTCTGAACACGAAATAATCCTTTTAATTCCTGTCCATTAGACATCATGACAGTGATGGAAAATGGTACCAAACTCTTGTTTTATTTACTATTTCTCTGATATTAATAAAGTTGAACACATTTTCATGTTAATATTAGCCATTTATAATGCTTTTGTCAATGTCTTGTTCATATCCTTTGCACATTTTCCATTGAGTTCTCTCTTACTGAATTATATGAGTGTTGTTACAGATGTTGAAAACAGTCCCTGCCAGTTTGTTGCTTTTAACTTTTTTTAAAAGATACCTTTCATTAAACACTTTTTCATCTTTACACAAGCTAAGTCTGATAGTATTTTTCTGTGTGGCATTAGGGCTGGTGTTTACTTAAAGGGCTTTCCCAACTCTTTTAAATATATTCTCCTATGTTCTTTTCTAATACTGTTATAGCATTTTTGTGGGTTGATTTTGCTTTGGTCTCATCAAGATCTTCAACCTTCTGGATTTAATTTTTGTGACTAAAGTAGTAGGCATCTAAGTTTATATATTTTCCAGGTAAAAAATTTAAGTCATCTTTTATAATGTGTTCATATTATATAGTTTATGAATAAAGCAGTAAACACTCTAGAGCAGGGATTAACAAGTTTTTCTGGAAAAAACCACGTAATGAATATTTTTGGCTTTGTGGGCCTTATAAAAAACAGCCACAGAAAATATTCATGACAAACAAGTGTGGCTGTGTTACAATAAAATTTTATTTACAAAAATAGGCTGCAGGCCCCATGTGGCTTTCCAAGCTATAGTTTGCCAACCCCTTCTCTGGAGAGAATCCAATAATGTATAGAATAGTAAGAGTTTAGGAATGTGAGGATGTCATACTTCTGATAGAACTTTCACTGGAAACAATACAACATCTGCTACACATTAAGTAACATCAGGATGAGATGTTACTGTAAATCTAACATAATCCTTCAATTTTCCGTTTTAAAGCACAGAAAAATTAAAAACAATGCCCATATTCAGAAATGCTGGTGACCTACCCTAAATTTCTTGCCACCATCTTTAGCAAGTGAAAGGTTCAGAGATTTTACCAAGGCCAAATTGTCCTGTTTAGTAAGTTTTTTAACAAGGGCTTCTGTAATATATCGGACTCCAGCAGGTGAATCAGCCTCTGCGATTATAGAAACAGATCATCATCAGTAAAGACATAAATTTTCTGAAAAACATCAGTTTGATATCATATAACAAAAAAATGTTAAGCCATGCAAATATAAAAACAGCTAGTTAGTTCTAGTTGCAGTGTTTAAATGTTACTTTATATACAGCATTATATAATAATTACATAGCATCTATAATAATGTCGCTAAGTTGTATTTTATAAATATTAAACGTGTACCACACTTTGTGCTAAATGCTTTACACTTACAAAATTTAATTTGTATGACAAATTTTTGAAATAGAAATTACTATTACTATTTATTTAAAAAATTACTAACAGTTTGCTCAAGATCTTGTAGCCAGTGTAAATCCAGGACTTGAACCCAGGCAGATAAATCCAAAACATACACTTTAAAAAAATTTTTTTAACATTTATTCATTTTTTTTGAAAGATAAGAGAGAGCAAGCAGAGGAGGGGCACAGAGAGAGACAGACAGACAGATAGACTGCAAAGCAGGCTCCAGACTCTGAGCTGTCAGCACAGAGCCTGATGAGGACGCTTAAACTCACAAACCGTGAACTCATGACCTGAGTCAAAGTCAACTGCTTAACCCACTGGGCCACCCATGTGCCCCTAAAACTTAAACTTTTAATCATATGCAGCACTGAAGTTTTCAGCAATATTTTGATGTTAGCTTTATTTTTAAACAAACTGGCACTAATCTGGGTTTGTTTTTTTAAATTCCAATCTCAAGTTCAGAAACACTAGAATTCTTAAAAATCTTCTTTTCTTGAATGGTGAGAAACTTAAATTTGTTAGTCTTTTAAATAGAGAATAACACCACATATTTTATAAAGAACTAACATGATGGAGAGTACACCATGCCCTAAGCCTGCATATTGCTATCAAAACTTGTTAAAGCCATCTTACATTCTAGAAAAGCAGCTGTAAAAAGAAAATTCTTTCTTTATGAGTCAGAAAGAATTAATGCTGCGTTCTGATCCAGGCTGTGTGACAAAGATTTCCTGTGATTATTTATAATAAGTTAAGATTACATTTATTTTTGGTACAAAATAAAATGATTTTTTCCCATCACTTTGGGCTATTTTAGGAAAGAAAATGAGTAATCTAAAATACTAATCAAATTAGAGTCAGCAATGTACCAACTGGCAGCAAGGGGATAGTCTAAACTCAATTGCTGATCTGATAAGATTTATTAATAAAAACTGATCAGATAGATTGCTGCGATTTCATGATGTAGCAAAGAAATTACAAAGTTTTCGTTCACATTCAGTCACATTTAATCGTTTCTTAGAAAAAAAAAAGAACCTGAAAACAGATTCCCACGCTAACAGACTGCTTTTAAGAAAAAAGCCTTGGTGGAGTATTTGCATGTCCCTTACAGGGCAGTCAGTCCCTTCACAGATAGGCACTCCGTCCACAGCAGGCTGGAATAGCCCAAGGGTGGGTAACATTTTTGTGCTGCATTAAGGCACTCCGCTCTGAAATGAACACATACGCTTGTCCTCTAACCAAGGACGCCGGCAAATTTGGCAGATAAGCATTAGGCACTCTCCCACCGCAGGAAATAAAGCTTCCTCTTTCTGGAAACGTCCTTCTCCTTCACCCTCTGCTCTCAGACAGCTTCACCGTCACCCAGACCCCTTCATCCTCCACTGTCCGTCAGCACAAACAATAGGTCATGTTAGTACCCAGATATATATTTCATGTGGGCCGAAAATGTAAGTTCAGTATTTTTCATCTCTACTCAAGAGTATGTGTTCAAATTCTTAAGATAAAAAGTATTACCTTTATGGCCTTGGTGGTCCAAAAGCGTGGTGTTTTCATCTGTAATCTCAACTTGCTCATCCCACTGTCTTCCAAAATTAAAAGGCAGAGTCTCAGATCCACTTAAAGGTGAAAGTGACCTAGATCTTGTATTGGATGTGAGGGATGGTGAACTAGGAGAGCGAGGTGATGGGGGCATCTTTGCTTTGGGAAATTTTTTCTGAGAACCTTTCTTCATGGCAAGAATAAAGCCGGGTGTCCATCAAAACCTGTAAGAGTTTTCAGTTTATTTAACAAGGTTAATTTTTTAGAGCTCTCAAAACTATTCATCTCTTTCTAGCATTTTTAAGTAAGTTCTATGCCCAAATTGGGGCTCAAACTCACTACCCCAAGATCAAGACTCGCAGGCTCCACTGACTGAGCCAGCCAGGCACACCCTCTTTCTAGAGTTTTTAAGATGACAAAAGTTAGAAACTCAGAGGCTAGAGAAGCCAGGACCCATACTCTTCCAAGCAGATGGGAGGGGACACTGCTTCAGACACTGCTGGTCACCTTGCCGGAGGAAAAGCAGACCTCCAGAGGGCCTTGAATTGACACATGCTCCAGCCAGAAGTTTTACCTGTCATTTCTGTTCTCTATTGGGCCAAACTAGTCACAACGCCCCTAAGACCCACAAAGGGCCCTAGAATGCAAGAAGGTGAAAATATTTGGCAACCAGCAGTATTTAATACTGATGAGTACTCTCTGCTTCCTGATAAAGTTTCTTTCGCTTCTGGGACACCACATTCTCCTGGGATCCTCCTGCCTCTGTGGCCACTCCTTGGCCTCCTTTGCTGGCTCACACTCTGTTCAGTCTTCAAATGTCAGAGCTCCTCAAGTCTCTTTTACTCTCTCTCTCTCCCATGTGTGAAGGGGCAGCACAAAGAAAAAGCAAAACAAGTCCAGAGGCGGAGACATATTTTGAAGGCCCAGAAGGTCTCCAGCAGCAAGAGAAAGTTAGTGGAATGATGTATTATCAGAATCAAATAAGCAGGTCAGAAAACACCATCGGTCTTGTCACTGCCTTGCCCTGATACAGTTTAGTAAAGACCATACCTCTCCCTCTATTCAGCCTTTCCTCACGCTTCTAACTTTCCATCTTCTTTCAACTTCTCCGAAGGAGGCAGACCTCCATAATCCCCAAACCCTCCCTCCTTCTTCCCAGCCCACCTCAGTACGCAAATACCCATCCCCATTTCTTGACCTCCATAGCCCTCTCCATCCCGGAGCCCTTTAATCACACCTCAGTACTTTCCCTACAATTCTACTTCATCTCATGCCCTTTGACTCATTTAAATACTCTTTCTCTCGTCCTTTCAAATATGCTGATTCCCTCTCCTCTCCAAAACCAATCCTCCATTCCCGTACTTGTCAGCCTCTGCCCCCCACACTTCATCCCATCCACAAATCCGGTCCCAATTCCCTAACGCTGTATTAGTCTCCCTTCCTCTGCACCCGCTTCCAGCATCCTACCTCAACACTCCTATTCCTCATTCCTGATTCCTCAGGCCACTCATCTCCGCAAATATCCTGACATCCTGTACATTCCAATACTCTGACTTCAAATTATTCTCCTCCAGCGAAATAGCCAAACCTCTACCCATTCCTCTTCATCCCAGTGTGGTTGTTTGAATACGAGCCATTCTAGTCAAACGGCCAGACTTCCATGTCCTTCTTCATTCTCTTACATCCTGGGTTCTCCTCTCCTCTCTCTCTCTCCATTCTGCTCAGGTATTGTAGAACACAAGCTGCCCGTCTCTTCCCATTAATTTATTCATTCAGTAACTCCATTTAATTGAGTGACTTTTATGCACTAAGAACTGTCAGGCTCAAAAAAAAAATAATGCTGAGAAGTCAGGGTTTCTACACTCAAGTTGCACAAAAGGATTACATCTCCCTATTAATACAGTCTCCGCAGCAAGTGATCTCCTTTATAACATCTTACAATTACAATTAAATGATCATTTGTGCAACAACTTGATTTTTGTTCATTTCCAAGCAACAAGACAGCAGAGATTCTGTCTATTGTTGAATGAAAAGGGCACAATGCTAAGCACTCTTAAAGACATGAGCAAATTTAAATTCTCACAGATGGTGTATAAGGTCAGAATTATTCATCTCATTTACAAGCGGCAGCGTGTCATCGGGAATTAAGAGCTTGGATTCTGGAACCAAAAAGCCTAAGTTCAAATCCTGCTTCTCCACTTACTGTGTGACTTTAGGCAAATTACTTAATCTCTCTGATCCACAGTTTCATCAACGTTAAAATGAAGTTATTTTTAATTCTGAATTAGTTAATACATGCCAAGGGCTTAGGACTGAATTCGACACATAGGGTACATTCTAAGGTAATTAGCAGTTATTTTTACAAATCAGGAAACATGCTCAGGAAAATTAAGATACATGCCTGAAGTCACAGAGTGGGTTAAGTAACACAAGTTGGCAGAACCAAGACTTGAACCCAAGCTTTGACGTCAGGATTCACCCATTCTTTAAACCATTAGACAACAAAATATTTGCTCTTTCTTTTAACATTTCCTCCCAGTACCTAACTTTTCATCATTCTCCATGTACTGTATTCCGTCGGATACCAGGACACTCATAAGGACACACAAACCGTCCTTTATCCCTGCCATTCCCCGCAGACATCTGGCACACCCCTGCCCCTCCCTCCTCCTCCTCCTCCGGGTGGCAGGACCACCATCCTTCTCACAGCCGCACCCACACCTCCCCACAGTCTGGTTCTCCATCCCCGACAACCGACCCCCCACAACCCCCGCATCCCCACCTATGACCTTCTCACTTCTCATCCAAACCTCCCTCTTTCATCCTCCTCCCCACGCCCGTTCCGGGCCCTCCCCTCCTTCTCATCCAATCCCAATTCCCAAGCACACGCCCCCGCCCCCGGATCCATCCCGAGCCGTCCCACCCCACGCTGGCTCCAGGCCTTCCCACCTTCGCTGCCAGCCCCCACCGCTCCGCCCGATGCCTGAGAACGGCCCCGACCCGGCCTGACACTCACCGCCGAGGAGCCGAGCGGAGCGGGCCCGCGGGACAAGGCGGGACGGGAAACGCGCAGATAGTTCCCTTTAAGCGTCCAGCGATGCGGCGGCCATTTTGTTGTGTTGCGCCGGTTGCCCAGAAGCCGCGCGCGCGGTGTGGGCGGGGCCTGCGGCGGCCACGCCTCTCCTGGCGCCGTTGAGAGGGGCGGGGCCCGGCTTCCCGCCTTTTTTGCCGCCTGGAGCACTGGCCCGCTGGGTCGCTGGGCGGCCTGGCCGCTCGAGGCTGTTTGCTGATGCGGAGCTTGTAGGGTCGAGTTTTCCTGCTGCAGTCGCCGACTAGTCCGTCTCCCTTCTCTGAGGCGAAGCCGCAGCTCTCACGCCAGGCCTCGGACACGCTGCTAGTGGGCTGGGCCGGAGGCGGACCTGAGGGCCCGAGTTAGTGCAGTCGCCAAGCAACCGCCCTTCCAATTGGCCGCAGCTTCTCTTTGCGCGAGACGGGCCCGAGAATCCGTGCAGCGAATGTTCTAGTGGGCTGTGCAGAATAGTCCTCTGGCTGCGGACAGAGAAGCAAAAGCAAGAAGCGTCTGAGGAGACGTCAGTTAGGGCTCGCCTGGAAGTGCTGCATTTCACCGCATACATTCAGCATTCATTGAAGAATTTAGTGGATACTGTGAATTAAAAAAAAACATTAGTGTCAAGGACACCTTCCTCCACCCCCGCCCCCCCCCCCCCCACTTCCCTGATTGCACCTTGAACCGTGTCGCCAACAGAGGCTGCACCATCTCCAGAAATCTCCAATGCAGTCACTACCTCTCTTTTACCAGAATCTTCGAATGTTACTTGTGCAAAAGACACCCCCCCCCATCCCGGCCCAATCTTTAACTTCGTTATGACTCCTCACCCCCAATCTGTAGTTCTTATTTGCTCACAAATTCTTCATTCATCAGAGTTCATGGTCCGTCTTTGTAACACTGTTTTAGAAATTCCCTCCATCTCGATGTCCTCATCCATGAAGTGGGATAATCACACCTACTACTACGGTTTTCCTGATAATTATACAAATTAATGCCTGTGAAAGAACTTAGAAAAGTGCGTGTCCCATAGTAAGTTCTCCATATGTTTTATTTTACTATTAGGCAAAGGTTTCCCAAAGAAGTAAGCTTTGAAAGAGGAAAAGATTTTAGTCAAGGGGTCAGAGAGTGGGGGAAAAATTTGCTTGGCAAAAACATCTTGTGCAAACCCCAGGGGGAGGGGGAAAATCGTTTTGAAAATCAGCTGGTTGTTAAGTAGATCATTATGTTTAATGCAAAAATCTGGAGTGAAGAAGCTAAAAGAAAAAAGAAGAAGAAGACGACGAAGAAGTAGAAGGCGGAAGAGGAGCCATATTCTAAGCCACACTGGGCACTTGTAGTTTTTCAAGTCAAGTGGATTCACTTCAAGAGGAAATTCAGGTGACTTCCAACAGGGGGCACTATTCACATTCACATTTTCAGGAATGATGCTCCCCACCTGTCTCCCATGCGGAAGGAAGCCCTTGGAGTTTTCGAAAAGCCGAAATTCCTGAAAAGCTCCAGATTTTAAATTTAAAAGGAAGAGGTATTCATTTTTTATTGAAGTTAGATCATGTTTACTTATTAGTTTGGAATGCGCACATTGCTGAATCTCCGTTCGGTCATTTTGTGTTTGTTTTGACGCTCATTTCTTTTTCTCTTTTCCACCAGAGACTTGGATGTATCCCGTAGCCTCACTGCTATGCCTCCCAGCCTGTAACGATATTCAGGTGGGTTCCAGTATCTACACATGGTGTGCCGGCATGGTTCATTATCAATGTTATGAGTAGCCATCAAAAATATACACAAAGTCCAGAGAACGGTGCACACTCTTCCTGTGGGTAGTCTCTCCGTCCGTATCCAATCACCCTTGATGGGTACTCTCCAGTCCCTTACTGCCAAATTTTTCTCCTTCATCCAGGTAACGGTACCCTAGTGTCTACCTAGCATGAGGTGTTGGATAGACCTTAGGCCTCGGAGATGGTCGGAGGGGAAACCTCTCTCTAGGTAATTTGAATATCAACTGCCTCTCTTAGCACGCTAAAGGAAGCTCCCTCACTAAAGCAAGAGTGAAAATTAGACCGAGTCAGGGTAGGGGCGCCTGGGGGGCTCAGTCAGTTAAGCGGCTGACTTCAGCTCCGGTCATGATCTCATGGTTCGTGGGTTGGAGCCCCGTGTGGAGTTCTGTGACAACAGCTCAGAGCCTGGAGCCGGCTTCAGATTCTGTGTCTCCTGCTCTCTCTGCCCCTCCCCCACTCATGCTCTGTCTCTATCTCAAAAATAAATAAACTATAAAAAATAATTTTTAAAAAAGAACGAGGGAGGGTAACTCATTCATTCCACACTAATTTGTAAATATCTGATTACATGAAGAAGTTGTTTCTCTTCTGAGTTGTATTTACAATACAAATATTAGCCATGGTAGAGTGTCTTAGCTGTCCTTCAGTTCTTTCCCAATGATAGCAAGGTTATTCTGTTTGTTTGAACTTGCCTCATGTTTTGAAACCCAGATTTATCATTTTGCAAATTTGCTTTGGAGGAGAAATCAGACTAGCTGATCAGTCCGGGACGACAGCTTCCATTAGTGCCATTTCTTCCTGTGACTTTGAAAGTTAACTAAATCACAGATGTATTTTTAAATAAATGTTTGCTTGTTTTTTTAATCTCACAGAATAAGGTATAGTTTGCAATATAAAAACGAATCATGTACATTGTCTAAATGCAAATTTTGCATGAGACGCCTATGAATGTTGACATGTGAAAATAACCTAACTCTTTACCATAACCTGGGATGACCTGTCTGCAAAATACCAAATTCGTTGGGCTTGGTTTGCAAAACCGTTGATAATTTCGTTTCAGTGTGCTGGGTTCATTTTTTGTTTTTATTGTTGTTCATCTGTCCTTGGCTTTTCTCTGTTCGTTTTTCCAATATTTATTAAGACTCTATTATGTGACGGATCTGTGGGAATGCAGTGGTAAACGAGTTAGTTTTTACCCTCAAATAGATTGCAATCTAGTGGGAAATAACAGAAAAGTAAGACACTCTGGTAATGGAATAGAATTAGACTTGGTGGTGTTCCACCAAGGTTCTAATGTGAATTTTTGGATGGGTTGAATCCAGAATGAGAAGGACCTATAATATCCAGTGATTTTTAACAACCCCATCCAGGTTAACCTTGCGCTGTTTCCAGTGCCAATGTTGGTAAAGACACTGAGACTTGAAGAACTTGAGGCTTGCTCTGTGAGTTCAGATCTAAAGGCCAGGGCAGGCTTTTTGGGCTCAGGTCCAAACCAGACCCACTTAGGCAGATCCTGTGTCTCTGAATCATACCACCTGAACCCACACGATTATCTATCATTTACCTCTTCAGGGTTAGAGTGGCTTTCCCGTGTGACCAGAGAATATTTAAGACCAGAACAGCCTCCAAGTACTATTGGCCTTTATCTAGCTTTGAAATATTTTAGGCTCTAAATTCCTGTAACTTCCTTCCTATTTTAAAGCTTTTGTAAATTAACATTTTGAATTTCTACGAAAGGGAAACCTCTTCTTTCAGAAGCATCCCAGCTATAGATGAAATGCCCAAGTTAGGAAATTACTATTTTGTAACCCTCAACATATTTGATTCAGACAGAAATCATCAATAGATGTTAAAACCATTACATGAAATATAGTCGGGAAATAAGATATTCACTCGGTCTCAAAATATCACGTACAGATATCAGCAAAAGGGAATAAATTCAGGATAGCATCAGAAAAGGACGTGAACTAGAGACAAATTTCTAGAAGAAGGAAAACAATGTATTTGTACTGACAGGTGAATCAGGGCTGAGCAAGACTAACTGTCCATATAAAACTTCCCCAGATTCTTTTCAACAGATTTTTAGAATGTAAGAACTAGAGAAAATCTCAGGGTTTGGTCATATCATGTAACTAATCTCCTTCAATTTACAGTTAACATGATCATCTTTTCAGTCTTAAAAGTTAAAGTTATTTTCTGACATAGATATGTCAGATTCTAGTGTTAAGTCATTGGCTGAGGGCTGCCTGGGAAGAGCTCAGTGCAGCTTGGAAGCTCAGGTGGGTCTTGAAAGCATTGACAACCGGAAGCTGTTAGCAAATATGCTCCTTGCAGCTGGATGGCAAATTCTTTCTTTTTATGTTGTTTAATTTTGAGAGAAGAGGGAGCATGAACTCGGAGCAGTGGGGAGGGCCAGAGAGAGAAGGAGGCACAGAATGGGAAGCAGGCTCCAGGATCTGAGCGATCAGCGTAAAGCCTGACGTGGGACTTGAACCCACAAACCATGAGATCATGACCTGAGCCGAAGTTGGGCACTTACCTGACTGAGCCACCCCTAAGCCCCAGCAAGTTCTTTTCTTGAAGGGAAACCCAAGCAGATCATCTTCACACGGTTGCCACACTGTTGTTGATCAACCTAAGATACCACTGTGTTGCCAAAGTGCCTAAGATGGTGCCTGATGATAAGCGTGCTTCTGTGCTTGGGGAGGAGTTTCCTGAACTAGGAGGTCCTGGCCTCTTGTCATTATTTCTTTTTTTCCCCCTTTATGTCCTTTGCAGATAGAACTGACTCTCATTGTTAATGCTAATCACTACTGTGTCAAACCAAGCAAAACCATACTACTGTGTTGTTGTCTCCCAATGCCCCATGCAGACTTAAGCATTTTTAGCTAACCTGTTATTGGGGTTTCCTGGGGCTCCAGCATGGGCCTGTTGAAGCTGAACCCAAGGAAAGTCACGATGATGATATGTATTGTCAGAATTATCTCCCCATCTCCATGTAGCTTGATGCAGGAACTTGAACTCCTCTTAACTTCCTCTTGTAATGACTTCTGAGGACCTCCATAGTAATTATACCTTAGATGGCCTTCACTTAGGGTGACACTTAGATGCCAGCTCGTCCTCTAAAAAGGCAGAGTAAAAGAGACCAAACTGAATCTTAGGAGATGATTTCATAGAAGAGAATCTGCTTCTAGTACAGTGGTTCTTAGCCTTGGCTGGATGTTTAATTACCTGAGGTAATGCCTGCCTACCCCACCCTATTCAGAGACCTCGATTTAGTCAGCCCAAGGCATGACCTTGGACTCAAGATTTTGAAAAGCTCCCGAGATGATCCTGATGTGCAGATAAGACTGAGAACCACTACCCTCCTTGGTGGTGGAAGCCAAAGAAAGGAGCATCATTTGGCAAAGTCAGCATGTGAGTTCTTCCATTTGTTCAATTCGTTTGTTCGCTGAGGATGGCCAGTATCACTCAGCCCCACCTACCAGACATGCCTACATTTCATTAAGGAAATCTAGATAAGCAGAATATAAAAGGAGATTGGCAGAACTGTATAGGAAGTGTTGAAATCAGTAAATGTGGGTCTTAAAGGCACACACAGAAAGAGGCATTTATTCTTTTCAAAATAGATCAAGGATGATATCTTAGAAAATAGGGTTTGTAAGCTGAGACCTGAGGACAACCCGTGGGGGTTAGCTGCATGAAAAGTTGGGATGAGCATCTAAGGCATAGGGAATAGGCAGCTTGTGCAAAGACCAAAGATATTTGAGAGACCAACTTCAGGAACCAGAAGTTTGTCGGCAGGGCTAGAGCACAACTGGAGCAGTAAAACCGTAAATTAGGTGCCACAGCCAAAGGGGCTCAGATGATCCACATTAGGTGTTAAATCTGTAGGTCACTTTGGGGCACATTGCAATCTTAACAATACTGTCTTCCAACTTGTAAACATGGGATGTCTTTCCATTTGTTTAGGTTTTTTTTTTAATTTCTTTAAACATGTTTTACAGGGGCACCTGGGTGGCTCAGTTGGTTAAGCGGCTGACTTCGGCTCAGGTCATGATCTCAGGGTTCATGAGTTCAAGCCCCGCATCAGGCTCTGTGCTGATAGTGCAGAGCCTGGAGCCTGCTTTGGATTCTGTGTCTCCCTCCCTCTCTGCCCCCTCCACTGCTCATGCTCTATCTGTCTTTCAAAAATAAATAAACATTAAATTAAAAAAAAATAAACATGTTTTACAATTTTCAGAGTATAACTTTTATACTTATTTTGGGTTTTTCCTAAGTAACTTTATTTTCTTTGATGCTATTGTAAATGGAACTGTTTTCTTAATTTCATTTCAGTTTAGTCATTGCTGCTATATAGAAATACAATTGACATTTGTGTATAGATTTGCTGTCCTACAACCTGGCTGAACTTATTTCTTAGTTCTAATATTTTCTGTTTTTTGTTTTAAGTGGATTTCTTGGGATTTTCTAATTCAAGATTATGTCATTTGAAAATAGGGATAGTTTTACTTCTTCCTTTCCAATATTGATGCCTTTTGTTTATTTTTCTCAGCTAGTTGTCCTAATTAGAACTTCCAGTATAATGCTGAATGTTGAAGTGGCGAGAGTAGGCATCCTTGTTTCTTCCTGATCTTAGGAGGAAAGCATTCAGTCTTTCACCATTTAAATATGATGTTAACTGTGGGTTTTTCTTAGATGCTGTTATCAGGTTGAGGAAGTTTTCTTCTATTTCTAGCTTGTTGACTGTTTGGATTTTTAATCATGAGAGACGATTGAATTTGTTTGTCAAATGCTTTTTCCTGCATCTATATAGATGACCATGGGTTTTGTTCTTCATTCTGGTGTTACAGTGTTTTACGTTAATTAATTTTGGGGTGTTAAACCAACCTTACATTCCTGGGATAAATCCCACTTCCTCATGGCTTATAGTCCTTTTTATATGCTGCTCAATTTAGTTTGCTAGTATTTAGTTTGTAATACTGTTAAGGATTTTTGCATATATATGTATAAATGATATTGGTCTATAGTTTTCCTATGATGTTTTTGGTTTAGGTATCAGGGTAATACTGGTCTGATTGAATGAACTGGGAAGTGTTCCCTCCTCTTCAATATTTTAGTAAGAATTTGAGAAGAATTGGCATTAATTCTTTTTTATATGTTTGATAGAAATTCACCAGTGAAGCCTTTGGACTTGGGGCTTTGTGTGTAGTTTTTAAATTGCTGTTGAAATTCTTGTTATAGATCTTTTCTGATTGTCTATCTCTTCTTTCAGTCAATTTTAGTAGTTTATGTATTTCTAGGAACTTTTCTGTTTCATCTGTTTTTTAATTTCATCTGTTGGCATATAGTTGTACATAGCATTCCCTTATAATCCTTTCCATTTCTGAAGTATTGGGAATAATGTCTCCTCTTTATTCATAATTTTAACAATTTGAGTGGTTTTTTCTTGGAGAACTTAAAGATTGATTAATTTGTTGATCTTTTTAAAGAACCAACTTTTGGTTAGGTTTGACTTTTCTCTATTATAGTTTTTCTATTCTGGAATACTGACTCTACTCTGTATTTTTCCCTTTCTTCTACTTGCTTTGCATGGAGGTTAGGTTGTCGATTGGAGATCTTTCTTCTTTTTTAATGTAGGTGTCTATAGTTACAGAATTTCCTCTAAGCACTGCTTATGTTGCATCCCATATATTCTGGTATGTTGTATCTTCATTTTTATTCATCTCAAAGTATTTTCTAACTTCCTTTGTGGTTTATTTCTTTGAACCATTCATTATTTAGGAATGTTTTGCTATATTTCCACACATGTGTGGGGCACCTGGGTAGCTTAGACAGTTAAGTGTCCGACTTCAGCTCAGTTCATGATCTCACAGTTCGTGAGTTTGAGCCCCATGTCAGCTCAGAGCCTAGAGCCTGCTTTGGATTCTGTGTCTCCCTCTATCTCTGCCCTTCCCCCACTAACGCTCTGTCTCAAAACTAAACATTAAAAAAATGTAAAAAAAATTTCCTTACATTCGCGAATTCCCAATTTTTTTGGTCATTAATGTCTGTTTTCATTCCACTGTAGTCAGAGAGCATATTCTATTTAATTTAAATTGTTTTAAATTTATTGAGGCTTGTTGTATAGCCTACCGTATGATCTATCTTGGAGAATGTTTTTTGTATAGTTATGTCATAGTCTGATATGATATAGTCACTCCAGTTTTCTTATGGTTGCTATCACATGATATATCTTTTTCTATCCTTTTACGTTTAACCTATTTGTATCTTTAAATCAAAAGTGTGTCCTGTAAAATCCAGCCTGATAGTCTTTGCCCTTTGATTGTGTAATTTAATCTATTAACATTTCATGTTATTATTAATATATCTAAATTTATATCTGCCATTTTACTTTTTGTTTTCTATAGATCTCATGTATTTTTTTGTTTCTCTATTCTTCCTTTATACCTTTTTAGAAAATATTAAATGAATATTTCCTTGTGTCAGTTTTAAATTCCTGAAGTTACTTATTTCAATTTTTAGAAGTTATTTTCTTCTTTTTTTAATGTTTATTTGTTTATTTTGAGAGAGAGAGCACGAGGGGAAGGGACAGAGAGAGAGGGACAGGGAGAATCCTAAGCAGGCTCCCATGCTCTCAGCACAGATCCAACACAGGGCTCGATCTCACGATCTGGGCCGAGATCAAGAGTCAGATGCTTAACCAACTGAGCCACCCAGGTGTCTCTAGAAATTATTTTCTTAATGATTTCTCTATGGCTTACCATAACTTATCTGAATCTACTTCATATTTAGACTAACCTAACTGTACTGATTCATAAAAATGTTATTCTCTCATAGCTTTCCTCTTTCCCCTTTCTGTGCTGTTATTCTACTTATTACCTGAATATATGTTACAAACACACCAATGCTTTAATATAATTATTACCTTATATAATTTAAGATTATTAAAGAAGCTGAGAAGAAAAAATGAAGAGCAAGTATATATTTGTAGAATATGTTATATTTACTTTTCATTTAAATTTGATGTGTCAAAAGTCCCATCACTCTCAAATGCATTATTTAATTCTCTTTTGCAGGGTATTATTACTATATTTATCATACATAAAGAAGAGATTGTAAAACATATAGCTTGAAAAATAATAACATATTGAATACTTGCACATAGGACATCCAGATTAAGAAATAGAAGCTCTCAGGGTGCCTGAGTGGCTCAGTCAGTTAAGTGTCCGACATCGGCTCAGGTCATGATCTCATGGTTCATGAGTTTGAGCCCCACATTGGGCTCTGTGCTCACAGCTCAGAGCCTGGAGCCTGCTTTGGATTCTGTGTCCCTCTCTCTCTCTCTCTGCTCCTCCCCTGCTCATGCACGCGCACAGGCGCTCTCTCTCTGTCTCTCTCAAAAATAGATAAACATTAAAACAATTTTTAAAATAATAAATAAATAAATAATAAATAGAAGCTCTCTGTGTGCCCTGTATGTACTCATTCTTTATATGGTGTCCCATCCTCTTCCCCAAAGGAGGATGACTTTTATATTAATAATTCTTGTATGTGAATAAATTCCTTGCTTTTCATTATTGTTTTACCATGTATATACTTATCTTAAATTTGTATAATGTTTACTTTTGAATAACTGAATAGAAAGTCAAATATGGTTACTAAGGAAAAATTAAGATTGCCACTGGTAGATGAAGTATTCCTAGAGTAGATAGGTGAATAGTTTCTGGATCACAACATGGTTTTATCTCCTGAGAATTTACAAGAGCCACTTTGGGGAATGTCTGTGTACATGGTAAATGTAGTGAGTTATGATCAGCACAAAAGTTAGTTACTGCCGTTGGGCGTCTGGTAGGGGGTAGTGTAAATCAGGAATGGAGAGGAGGAATTTCATCAGAACAAATTGCAGCAAGCCAAATACAAATAAGAAACTGGGTCAGGTTCATCTGGGGATTCTGACCTCAAGTGAAAAATCTGATATAAGAGCAGCATAGCTCTGGATGATGAAAGTCTTCAACAAATCTGTCCCTTGAGTCTCAATTGCTACAAGTGGATTTCCTTACATCTTATGCATAGCTGTCATCCTGGACTTTCCCTTCATTATCCCATTGAGAAATCCTTTTGCCTCTCGCCTGCATTGGACCTCCTGCATATCTTTATTGTCTTGTTTCTTTCTCTTATTTTGGTAGAGCGCATTCTCTGGTTGCAAACTGAAGGCAGATATATAGGAGGCAATTTTTTTTAAGACTTGCATTGCTGAAAATACCTTTATTCCACCCCTGATAGATGGCTTGATTGAATATAGAATTCTACACTAGAAATAATTTTCCTTTAGAAATTTGAAGGTATCACTCCCTTGTCTTCTTGCTTCCCTGTGGCTATTGAAATTTCAGACCATTCTCCATTCTAATTCATAATCCTTCTTTATCCTTCTAACTCTTAATTCTTTATATATCATCTCTGTCTTTCTCTATGTCTGTTTGTCTCTCTCCTTGGAAACTATTAGGATCTATTTGTTGTCCTCAGTATCTCCAAAGTTACAGATGATGTACCTTGGTATCAGTATCTTTTAATCTTTTTACTTGGCCCTTTGAAGGTTCTTCCAATCTGACAACTCCCATCCTTCTGTTCTAGAAACTTTTCTTAATTAGTTCACTCATGATAAGCTCCCTTCTTTCTTTCTGGAGTTCTCATTTCTCATTATTCAGCTGCTGGGCCTCTTGGCCTACTCTTATAATTATCTTATCCTTTTTTCCATCTCTTTGCTTTTTTGAAGGTTTATATTCCAAAGTTTCTCATATGGTTTTAATATCCAAGAGCTCATTTTGTTCTCTGAATGTCCCGTTTTTATTATATCCTATTCTTGCTTCATGAATGCAATATTTTCTTTTATTTTAATAAGTATATTAAGGAAGGTGTTTGGGGGGGGATTAGATGAATAGTCTTCCTTACTTTGCGTAATCTGTATATCCTCCAAGGGTTTTTTTTCCCTGAATGTTTTGATCCTTATCGTATATGTTAGAAGCTTTCCTAATTCTTTGATATTTGTTTTGTTGTAGAGCAAGGAGATCTTTAGAAATTGTGGTGAATGTATTAAGTTTAAGACGCTAATTAGATATCCAAGTGGAGATTATGAGTAAGGCAGTTAGATGTACAACTCTAGAGCTTAGGAGAGTGGTCCAGGGAATGAAATTTAAGTGTGTTGGTATATATAGACAGTATTCAAATTCATGTGTAAATTCAAATTCATGCGTAAAACTAGGAAGGGCCTGAACTCTGGGGCACTCCAACATTCAGATATCAACTGGAGATATACATTTGGAAGGTATCAGTAGAGAGATGGTCTTTGAAATAATGACTTTTCAGGAGTGCCTGGGTGGCTCAGTCAGTTGAGCATCTGATTCTTGATTTCAGCTCATGTCATGATCCCAGAGTTATAGGATCAAGCCCCACATTGGTCTCTGCACTGAGCATGGAGCCTGCTTAAGATTCTCTCTTTCTCCCTCTGCCTGTCTCCCTGCTCACACTGTCTCTGTCTCTAAAATAAGTTTTTTAATTAAAAAATGAAACAATGACTTTCCTGTTTGTGAAAAAACTAAGGGAATTCGTTTTCCATGGTAGCTTAAAGTAGCCAAAGAGCTCGAGTGAAGAGTCTGCTGAATTCTGTATCTTTGATAGAGACACAGGTGAGTACTCTCTTCATTCTCCCTTTAAATACTAAACCATACAGCAATCTAGTGATTCTCAACCAGGGACCATTTTTGCCCTGCTCCTTATCAGGGGACATTTGGTAATGTAGGGGGCGTTTTGTTGTCATGACTAGGAAGAAGGTTCTACTGACATCTAGTGGGGTTGGAGGCCAGACATGCTGCTAAACAGCCTACAGTGTACAGGGCAGCTGCCCATTATAATCACTCTGCCCAAAATGTCAGTAGTGCTGTGGTTGAGAAACTTTGAGATAACTCCACTGGATAATTTCTCTTCCCATTTGTCACAAGGTTGGGCGGGGGGGCGGAAACTCTGAAACTTTCAGTATAGGGGATATTAAATGTGTGTGGTCTGTTTAGGTCTAAGAAGTACTGATAATAGGGGCACTTGGGTGGCTCAGTCAATCAAGCCATCGGTCAAGCGTCGGTCAAGCGTCTGACTTTAACTCAGGTCATGATCTCACTGTTTATGGGTTCAAGTCCTGTATCAGGTTCTGTGCTGACAGCTCAGAACCTGAAGTCTGCTTTAGATTCTGTGTCTCCCTCTCTCTCTGTCCTTCCACTGTTAATGCTCTGTCTCTTTCCCTCAAAAATATTTTTTAAATATTAAAAAAAAAACTGATAATAGTGTGACATTTGACCAGACACTTTTTTGGCTCCAAATCTTTGTCACTGTGTGTGTTCCTTCTTGGTAATCATGTGAGTCCATGCGTGGGACTGACTACAAAACAAGTGACACAGACTGTCCTATGACCCAAATTTTGAAGCCTGTGTGAGAAGAAAACGTAGATTAAATATGCCCTTGAGATAAAGTGATTTTTCTTTCCGGATGGCTCTAGTAACTGAGATAGTTGGCCAAAAATTAAAACAGAGCTAAAATTATTCTTATCTCTGATGAGAGTGTTTTTGACAGTGTTGGTTTGAAAATGTTCTGGACTGGATCTGTGCAGCTGCAATCTTATGGTCCTTTTACATTAAATGATCCTTTTTAGTACATTGTTGCTTACTGACTTTTCTGTCATTGCTCCTACTTGACATGGTTCAGAACTCAGTCGGTGGTTTAAATATTAGCTTATTGGCCCCTGTTCAAAAAAATGTGTTGCAGCAACATGTATGTCAGCAACATCAGTTCCATGAGAAGGTTCATAGTAGTCCCAACAAAATTATAAAGTCTAGCAGTGCAGTTATAAAACTCCTGCTTAATCAAAATCTAAAACTGTTATTGTAGAACAGTTTTTAAAGTGGCTGTTATGAATGAATGTTTGACATCTCAGAATTTTGTCAATTTCTGCTTGCATTTTACCTTCAAGAACAACTTCACTAATACTTTGCATAAAATGTACTACATATCTATTATTTTCATGGCACAAAGGATATTAGTAGGTCATAAGGAGATGGCAACCTCCCCAGGGTCACAGCAGCAATGTCAAATTCTTTGTTTCCCATTGCATACAAAATGAAATCAAGGCTCATTAAATGAAATCATGGCATTCAGGGCCATATACAATCTGCCCTCAACCTGCCTTTCAACATTATCTTCCTTGGCCCACCTGATCAATCATTGGGCAACAAATTGTTGAGTGTCTATGACTCCTTTAGACAGTAATAAATAGTGGAGTGTATCCCCATTATATATATTAGACGCAGTACCTGTCCTCCTGGAACTTAGAGTGTAGAGAGAAAAACAGTCAAGTGAAGAGGCAGTTACAAAACCCAATAACCTAACTACTAGCCACCCAGCCATACCTAGAGACTTGCAGTTCAGAAAGCCTAAGACAGCAGTAGCTTCATTGCTCCCTTGCCCATGACCTGGTTGTTGACATTGAGGGTTGTTTTCTAGTCCTAGAGTTCCTGGGAGCATTTCAGCATTTGGGGAACTGCCTTGGGATGTCAGACCTGCTCTAAAGTGGGATCAGTACAGACCTTATGGGCCCCAATTCAACCAGACCCATTCCAGGGAAGCCTCAGAACCACTCCATATCTGAGACATGCTATATGAGGTCCAAGATGATAGTCCCTTCCCTTGCTCCTTAAATTTAGAATGTAGAGCCTGAGACAGGGCGACCTTCCATGCAGGTGGGTTTATTACAAGACTTCTCTCAAGAGAAACCGATAAGCAGTGAGGGAATCTGCACAGGGCAGGGCAGGAGCTAAGCAAAAATGTAGTATCAACTGAGGTCTAGCTTTAACCTGACCCACGGGAGTGCTCTTTAGCTTGATGGATGGTGACACCAAGTTGTCCCACCTTGAAGCAAGGGAAGTAGGCTGTTGTGCCCCCAGAATCAATCAGTTAATGACTATGAACCAATCTCAGAGAGAGGATGTAACATCTCAAGCATTTCTGGGCAAGCTGTCTGCCATGGCTGAGGCAAATTACTTGGCGAAGGGGCCAAGTGGGAAGCTTTAACAGTCAACACTCACAGCATCTATAGAATGGGTGCCCACCAAGCCAAGTAAAGGGGATATGGTCATGGCATCAACTGCACCTACTACACCCAGAAAATGTGCAAGACCAGAGCAGCCTCCAGGTATTTTGTGTCTGTGTCCAGCTGTGAAACAGTTTTCTAGAGATTCCCATATGGGTGTCTTTTCTGATTTACTTATCAATACCTGCTTTACACTTCAAATCTGAAAATTACTTTTAGACATTAAAAGGTTATAATTGAAATTCTTAGGTTTCCTTCTCAGTGGTCATACTATCAAATGTTAATAATTAACCTGAAGACTAATTTAAACAAAATTTTCAAGCTGAGTTCACAAGGAGGACAGTTTCAAGAAAGGTGTCAACAGCTTAATGCGGCCCCAGCCATGGACATTTTAAGTGTAGTCTGTATTTTTTTCTACTTGGGAAAAAGTTGGGCACAGGAGCAAACGTAAGTGAAAAATCCCATTTTCATTTACAATGTATTTTGGTTATGCTTTTATAGAAAACAGAACTCAATCACTGCTGCATGAAATTCATTTTCTACTTCTGAAAACTCCAAGTTAACTTCTTCTTTTCTCTTTTGTCCAATGCTGTTATTCTGTTTTCTACATGAGTACTTTGTGAGCACTGCATGGCTTGTATTCTAAAACTTTGTATTTTTCCCAAGCTGTTACCTCTGCCCCAGGGAAGAGTAACTTACTGATCGGTATTTTGATTAAAAATGGATTCTTAAAAAGACAGAAGCGTGATCCCTATTTGCATCTCTTGTAGTGGACTCTATTAAACATCCCCCTGACTATAACAGATCAAAACCACTTCCATCTGCCTCCTCGAAATCTCATCCTTTGGATACTTTCAGGAAGCTATCCTGACTTTATCATAGATAATAAAACTTTGAGAAATAAAAAAATGTTGTTAAGCATAAGAAACACTGCTAATTTCATTAATTCTAAGTGAAAAATGCTTTTAAATTATGTTTATTAACAGTCTGACTCTATAATTTCACTGTTTCAACAGATATATTGTCTCAGCACCTAAAGTATTCTATGTTGGAGCCTCTGAAAATGTAGTAATTCAAGTTCATGGATACACAGCCTCGTTTCCTGTGACCATTGCTATTAAAAGTTATCCTGACAAAAGTTTTACATATTCTTTTGGCCAAGTTAATTTGTCTCCAGAAAATAAATTCCAAAGCTCTGCAAACTTAACTGTATGTATTCTGATCACAGTTTCTTTTATATGCCAAGTGTTTCTTTGTAAAGCACACATTGATCCCTTTTTACATGTAGGTATAAAAATGTGTTACATCATACTATTAAGTGCATTTACTAGATGATAAAAATGTCATATGTTTGTAAGTGGGAAATGTTAAATAAAGAATCTGCCTCTGATTTGGGGGCAATGTAAGAAATGTAAGAGTTTGAATGAAGCAGATTAAGGTTGTTAACGTGAAAAGATTTGATGACATGAGTTGAAAACGAAATCAACCACCACATATAGCTCCTTAAAGATTGCAAGATGAATACAGTAGTTCCCCCCCCCCCCCCCGCCCCTTATCTACTGTTTCACTTTTTGTGGTTTGAGTCAACCATGGTCAACCGTGGTGTCCAGAAGCAGATGATCATCCTTCAGATCTATCATCAGGTCAATAGTAGCCTAACACTATGTCACGTGCCTGCCTCATTCACCTCACTTCATCCCATCAAATAGACATTTTATCATCTCACGTCATTACAAGAAGGAGAAGGGTGAGTATAGTACAGTAAGATAGTTTGAGAGAGGAAAAGAGACCACGTGTGTATAAAATTTATTACAGCATGTTATAATTGTTCTATTTTATTATTAGTTATGGTAATCTCTTACTGTGCCTAATTTATACATTAAACTTTATCAGAGGTATTATGTATAGGAAAAAAACATTATTTATAGGGCTTTGTACTATCCACAGTTTTAGGTACCTAGTAAGGTGTCTCATAATGTATCCTCCACAAATAAAGGAAGACTACTGTACTGGAAAGAGATCATTAAATACTTAAATTTGATATATTCAGAGGAAAAAATGAGAGGAAGAGAGACATAGACATAGATTGGACTCCATTGATCTAAAAACATCAAAGAAGTGAATGGAGAACAATTTGAACATTTGTTTTCCTAAATTATGTACAACATTTTAACCTCTTTGTTCTTCAAAATTAATTTTATCCTAAAATATATACCTATCATAGGCTTTTTAAACTTTCTGTTTGGATTTGAATCAAACAAGTTTTCTTTCAAACAGATTGGTGAACAAGGTTCAAGGAAAATTAGAGACATGTCCACAACCCTATTACTATAAAACGTACTGACCATCTGCAATATATTTGAAGAGGGCTCCATACTAATTACATAATGACCAATAGACTTGAAAAACATTAGCAAAAGAAAGTTTTCAAAGTACAAATACATTTAGAACTGTAAATATAAGAGATACTTTGTTCACCTATACTACCATGTGATAAGTCGTGTACTCCACTCTACGTGATGTATCCCCCCTGCTGCATTGCTGATAAGCTTTTGAGCTTTTGATTATTCTTAATGACTTGGTTATTTTGTCTATTAAAAATTGAATTTTGTTCAGTGATTGTCATTTTTAATAGACATTACATCTGGATAATTTTTGAGGTAATTGCTTCAAACTAAATTTGAGAGGAAACGAAAATACAGAGGTGTTCCTGGAAAAAATGTATTTGTTTTATTTTACAAAATTTTTATTTGTTGCAAGTAAACAATTATTCAAATTATTTTCATAGCTACTTAAAAGCTTTTATTATCTTAAGATTATTATATAATATTCCTTCAATAACTTTTTTTTAAACAGATACAACCAAAAGATTTATCTGGAGGACCAAATGCAGTTTCATATGTTTATTTAGAAGTTGTATGTGATCATTTTTCAAAAGCAACAAAAATTCCACTACGCTATGACAATGGATTTCTCATCATTCAGACCGACAAACCTATTTACAATTCACATGAGTCAGGTATAATAAAGAGAGAAATTTAATTTCCGGGGTAAAAATGGGATGACCTAGTTAATGGTATTGAGACCAGTGGGTTTTATTTTTTGGGGGAAAAATTAGTTAATTCCCAAGTTTATACCATACACAAAACTAAAGAGTTGACAAACTAAAAGTTAAATTGTATATTATAAAAACAAAGAATTAGCAAAATATGAATATAATTTGGAGGTAGGGAAGACCTTTCTTAGAATGATGCCAAGTCGACTTTTAAAATGTTTAAAAAAAAAGTCTTGTTGGGGCACCTAGGTGGCTCAGTCAGTTAAGTGTCCGACTGCAGCTCAGGTCATGATCTCCTGGTTCACGGGTTCAAGCCCCGCATCTGGCTTTGTGCTGACGGCCCAGAGCCTGGAGCCTGCTTCGTGGATTCTGTCTCTCTCTCTCTGCCCATCCCCTGCTCATACGCTGTCTCTCTCTCTCTCAAAAATAAATAAACCATTAAAAAAAAAAACTTGAAGTGACATATTATAGAAGTTAATACCTGAGGCTGAGTTTTAACTGGAAAACGATCTCATGTTTATTCTCAATATCCTCTTCTTTTACAAACTGTATTTCAGTTTCACATTAAGGTAGAAAATTGTGAACCAAATTACAAAATGCTCCTAGCAATGTTTGTCTCCCACGTTTCCATTGTAAACAGCTTAAGTCTTCTTCCAGTAAATCCCCTTTTAGAAATGATCTCAAGGGAGGGAAGGCAGATCAGGTAATAGGTAGTGCAGTAGTGCTTTCTGAATTGCCATTAAAGACGATGGCAATGGTGATGATGCTAATTAGGTGGCAGAAGATGGAGGTCACCTCCGGAATTTTAGCAACAGGACAAGCTCCCTGCCAACACACATGAACTGCTTTTTAGATACTCAGAGCTGTTCCTTGGAAGCCTGATAAGAAAATCACTGCAGGTCTAAGGAGAGATGAGACTCTCACCCTTCTGTGCACCTACGTACCTCATTATACCTTGAGGTATGCGGATTCTTGCCTGCGGTTTTTCTTCTAGAGAATGCTTCACTGGGTCTGTTGACACAATTTACCATTTATGTTCCTTGTCCTCTATAATAATTTCAGATATGAGGGAGCTGCAGCCTTTCTTGTCTATCAGTGGTTAACAAATACAAAAAGTTGATGGGACACCTGGATGGGTCAGTCAGTTAAGTGTCCAACTTTTGATTTCAGTTCAGGTCATGATCTTATGGTTTGTGAATTTAACCTCCTCATCAGCCTCTGTGCTAACAGCCTGGAGCCTGCTTGGTATTCTGTCTCCTTCCCTCTCTGCTCCTTCCCCACTTGATCTCTGTCTCTCTCAAAATAAATAAAAATAAACTTAAAAAATTAAAAATTAACAAGTTTGAAAATACTTAGCAAGTTGAATCATATCTTAAATGCATAAAGAGAAATATTTAAAAGAACCCATTCAGGAAATTTTAATATAAAGTTCATATCTAATATTCTAATTTATCTTTTTTCCTTCCTTCCTTCCTTCCTTCCTTTCTTTCTTTTTCCTTTCTTCCTTCCTTCCTTTCTTTCTTTCTTTTTTCTTGCTTTCTTTCTTCCTTTCTTTCCTTTCTTTTCTTTCTTTTCTTTCCTTTCTTCTGTAAAGTAAGCTCTATGCCTAAAGCAGGGCTTGAATTCATGATCCTGAGATGAAGAACCACATGCTTCTACTGACTGAGCAAGCCAAGTGTCCCTAATTCATCTTTTCCTTTAAACTAGGATTTTATGTTTGGGCTTTCTAAATTTTAAGTTTCATGACCCTCATGTTATAGGGTTATTAATAACATTGTCAGATCATTTAGAGTTGAACACAGATTCTAATAATGACAATTTTTTTTCTTATAGTACAAGTTAGAATTTATTCATTGGATGAAGACCTAAACCCATCGCAAAGAGAAGTTAACGTAACTCTTAGAGTGAGTATGCCTTTAATTTAAATCAAATTTTAACCTTGGCATTTTCATTATATGAGTAGTTTTCGTTACTATAACACAAGTTGGATATGGCATTAATCTATTCAGTATGATGTAGCAACAGGCATTTATTTAGCACCTACTATGGGTACAACCTTGTAATCTTATACTTCTTTTATCCTGATTGCTAATTTTTGTGTATAAATTAAATGTTAGTTGCAATATGTTTTATCTGAACTCATGTAAGAACACCCTTTAGTGACTCCATTTCCAAAGTGGATGTAGTTAATTAGTTTGTATCCTCTTGCCATCTACAAAGAAGCATGGGCAGATGTAGTGAGGGTTCTAGAAGTATAAATTGTGGTACCTGTGAGAAGTCCATTGCGTGCAGTATATCATTACAACAGTCTCATACAATCAATATGATTATTATCTTCTTTATGGAAGAAAAAGCTGAGGATTAGAGAAGCTAAGTAACCACTGAGATCATACTGATACTAATGAGTTGAATCAGGATTCAAACCCAGGTCTGTCCGTCTTAAGAACCTTAGCACTTAGCCTCTCTTGATTTGTTTGGGAGCTTATAGGATGTTTCCCTCTGTGAGTATTTGAGTTTAGCTAACCTGACAAGCACACATAATACAGCAAACCAAGTGAGGGATTATGTAGTTCCAATAGCAGGCCAGCTTGAACAGGAGGCAAAGCTAGAGATGATTACTAAATGATTCTAGAGGGACTTATGAAAGGACAAAGCCTAGTTCTGAGCCTGGTTTTAATGGAAACCGTGGAAAGGGTTTGCTAGAAGTCGGATGATGTCCTTAGGTGTCATGGATCCAGGAAGAAGCATGATGTGGAGATGACCATGACAGTGGCTTCGCTACAGCAGACTGACCCAGAAACACTGACAGGGAGACAGTGACTGCTTTGAAGCATTATTTTACATTTGGGGAATTATGGGGGTTCAGACTGATTCAAGTGAACCTGTTGCAGAATTGCTCCACAAATCCTATCCTTCCCTTGTCAGAGATCCCCATGGAGATAAGATATCGAACAGGTAGAGGCTGAACCTGGCCTGATGTGTTCAGGTTTGATCTGGAAGAAACCCAGAGCCAAAGAAGCCTTGTGTGCACAGCACAGCATTATGAAAATAGTGTTTGAAGGTTATCCGGAAGTGCAGGTCAGGAAGAAGGGTGGTGGGAAAGAGTCCTGGTGGGGATTGCTTAATGTATCTTAAATATTTACTGTACTACTGACACACCTGTTCAAAGTATGGTTTTGTGCCTGAAAAGTTTGTCTTTGTTAACAAGCCTGACCAGGTGGCATCACCTCAGTGCCGGGCCAACATTGCATGTGCTTAGTTTCAACAAAGTTCCTTAGCATTTAGTGAATAGTTCTGTAAGACTGTCAACCTCATGTTATGATTATGTGCAACTTCTGTACTTATAGTTGTTTTTAAAAAAATAAAACTCATTTTTCTTTTCACTCAAAGGATCCAGAAGGGTCAGAATTTGCCATGGAGGGAGAAAAAGCTCATAATGGAATGATCACTTTTTTTGACTTCGAGATTCCAGTTAATCCTAAGTATTTATTTTATTTTATTTTATGCAGTTAACATTTGTTTTATTAGCTAACTGGTCTGTGTAATTGCTGAGACCACTATGTACAGACAAAAGAGAGGGTGTTTTATTTCTTGGTCTCTTCCTACATGAAAATGAAGGGCAATGTGTTTAAAAATAAGTAGATTTTCATGAAATCCCAAGTACTTTAACTTATTTTTCGGTAAATTTATTTCTCTTAAAAGCAGTGGAGCTGTCTGGGGTTATTGAACAATCTGATGGAGCCATTTACCTGTGACTGGAAGGTACTGATGTACACAAAGATTGGTTCGGGCTGTTCTTATCAGGCCCTGTTGGATACCTTTCCAGCCAAAAGGAAGGTGGATCCTGCTGGAGCTCTTGTCCATTGAGGCAGGGAGCCCGATGTAAGGCTGCTAGCTGTAGGCACGAAGCTAGTCTTCTCTATTCAGTTCAGTGAGCACCTTCTACACCAAAGTCCAGGTAATAGACACTGTGGGAGACAGCCCTGCCCCCTAAATGCTGAGAGTACAATAGAAGAAAGAAAACAAATGTTTGAAAGGAAGATGTCCACTAATGTGTGTTTAGTATTCTGTAGAGGATTTGGAATTTTCTCCGACATTTATTCCCAGAACTTGGAAGATACTTTTGAGATTTGATTTGAAACTTATGTTGCAGAAGGTCTTGAAAATGTAATACTTCAAAGCAGTGAAGTGTTTTTCTGCAGTAAAAGAACTGACAGTGTACCAAGCACTCTGCTAAGTTCTTTATTGTTGCCATTTTCAAGACGGAGAAATTAAGGCTCAGATAAATGTGTAGGCCTGTCCAAACCACACAACTTTAAATGGTGGATCTGAAATGGGAACCCAGATCTCTCTGATGGCCAGGCTCATCCTTACTCTTTCTTTCTACCACACTGTCCCTCTAAAACTAATTTTACTCTGGCCTAAGTTGTAAAATTTTCAAAACTATGTATTTGTACCATTTTGATAAGTTTTACCTGATCGAATGGTCCTGGAAATGTAGCCTTGACTTTCTGGCATGTTATATAGTGTAATATGTATATTAATATGTTTAAACTTTAAGCTTGGTTTATCAAATTAATAAACAATGCCTTTAGATGAAAAGCATTTTCTAGATAAATAAATACTATGATATACTAGAGAATGAGTCATTAATATGAAAATAAATTTTCATAATTCATCAAAAGTTTTACAACTTTTCCAAAATGCATATTTTTGTTTATAATTTTAAAACATCTTTCAAAAATAGTGTATTAATTAGGTGGTGCATAAATCTGAAACTGCTGTCAGGGTCATCTAAACATGAAGCTGTGGTCAAGGGTTTTGGAGCCAGAATAACCACGTTTGCATCCGAGTCCCACCACCTCCTAGCTCTATATCCCTAAGCAAGTTACTTCACCTCTGTGAGTCTCATTTCTCTAAAGATAAAATGGGGATACCATGGTATTTTGTGAGGATTGAATGAGTTAATACATGCAAAGCTCTTAAAACAGTGCTTGCCCTATACTAAGTGCTCATTTGAATGTTACCTATAGTCATTGGGTGAATTAGAGGTACATTACTTGGTGATGCCTAAAGTTTTAAATGCATTGCTTTCACAGATATGGTGTATGGACAGTGAAAGCTGTGTACAAAGAGGACTTCACAACAGAAGGACTTACACACTTTGAGGTTAAAAACTATGGTAATTTCTCATAAGTTACTGAGATTTCCTATGTGTATTTTTGAAAACTGTTCTCAATAATTTCATAGACTAAAGGCTCATTAAAGAATAAATACAGGGGGCACCTGGGTGGCTCAGTCGGTTAAGCCTCCGACTTCGGCTCAGGTCAGATCTCGCGTTCATGGGTTGGGGCCCTGCGTCAGGCTCTGTGCTGACAGCTTGCTCAGAGCCTGGAGCCTGCTTCCTGTTCTGTGTTTCCTTCTCTCTCTGACCCTCCCCCTCTCATGCTCTGTCTTTCTCTGTATCAAAAATAAATAAAACATTAGAAAAAAAAAAGAATAAATACAGAACAATGAGGAGTGGTAGACAGAAGTGGGCTGGCGGACAGAAGGCCAAAGACCTGGGGCTCTTCATCTGGCTCACCTCAATTCAGGCACTGAACTCTGCACCTTGTTCCCTTGTCATCATTCTGCAGAGAGTCAAGTCCTGTAAGGAGGCGGATTAGATCATGTTCTTGCAGGATCCATGGTTCTCTGACACTCCTAGGGATCATCTAGGCTGATCGCCTCATCCAAAAAATGAGGCCGGGTGAAGAGGGTCAGACCCAGAGAAATGGGAAGACTGGTCTAGACTTCACAACCACTTTGTCCAGGCTGAAAAAGAGAATGGCACCTCTGACTTAGCCAGTGCTCTTTCCCATGGATCCCTAAAAATCAGCATTGTTTGGAAAACTACAATGTTTAGAAAAAAACAAAGTAAAACTTACTTTGAAAATATTAACATTAATTGTATTAATAATTAACTTATTAATAATTCCTTATGTTCATTTCTCAAAGGGGCTAGATTATTTTTTTTAATGTTTTTTATTTATTTTTGAGAGACAGAGAGAGACAGTGTGAGCAGGGAGGTCAGAGAGAGAGAGGAAGACACAGAATCAGAAGCAGGCTCCAGGCTCTGAGCTGTCACCACAGAGCCCGACACGGGGCTCAAACCCATGAACCGCGAGATCATGACCTAAACTGAAGTCGCACGCTTAACCAATGGAGCCACCCGGGTGCCCCAGGGGGAAGATTATTAATTTGTATGCTCTTATGTAAATTTCTTACTGAACTATTTAAACCATGTTCTCTGCTTACCAGGTTGATGAAGACTCAGAAAGGTATTTATAATTAGGAGAAAGAGTAATCACATGTAAAAATTTGAAATATTAGACATGCTAAAACCACAGCAACAAAATACCCTCTGAATCAATTAACCTGAACTTCAGAGTTGCTTTGTTGACACTCAGACACTGTTCATAGGTGCAAAGTCCTTGCTCTATCTTTTCATTACTGGAGGGCATTTTTCTCTAACACAAATAAGCACCCAGGGGGCACCTGGGTGGCTCAGCCGGTTGACCTTCCCACTCTTAATCTTGGCTCAGGTCATGATCTTACATTTTGTCGGATCCAGCCCTGTGTCAGGCTCCATGCTACTTGGGATTTTCTTTCTCTTTTCTCTCCCTCTGTCTCTGAGCTTCTTCTGCTTGTGCGTGTGTACGTGCTCTCTCTCTCTCGCTCTCTCTCTCTCAAAGTAAATTAAAAACAAAAAAGTAGTCAGAACATGAGACACTTGCTTTGCCCGTCTGCAGCCAGCCCCTCCCCACCCATCCTAGTCACCATGGAGCCAAGTCTCCCTCTTTCTGAAAGGCAGCCTCTCCTATTGGGTGAAGCAGCCTGCAGAGCAGTGCGTAAGTAGGACTGTGAAACCCAGAGTCACTCCTTGAATGGGCAGAAGACATGTTCCTGAAAGCAGTCAAAAACTGTTCTTTGTGAGTTACAGCCTCCAAGAGCTGGACAGTCTAAAACTTCCCTTTGTTCTAATTCTCATTTTTGTAAGAGTTATTTTCTACAGCTAATAACTAGAAGATGCCTTTTCTGAGAGTTGAAGATTTACACTCACATTTTGGACACTGAATGGGAACGAGTCATCAAACACACGATGCTAAAGGAACAAAGAATTTCCAATTCAATAAACATTTATCAAACTCTGTATGAAAGGCACTTGGAGCAAAGGTTTATATAGGTCAACAAGATGAGGACTTGTCTTCATGGAGCTCAGACTTTGACAGCAACACATGTGCTTTAATAAGGGCATCGCTGCTAGAGCAGAAAGATGACACTGATCCCTGGTTAGAGGCTAAAGAAGCTTGAGAAGCTTTATGATTGTCACGAAGAAGGACACCTATGTGACTGATACTGTTAGGTCCCATTGCACCGAAAAGTTTCTTGCTTGAAACGTAGTTTAAACTGTGTGTGTATATACATACATACATTTTTCTCTCTTTTTTTTTTTTTGGCCTAGATTTACGTCCAGTGGAACTACACTTCTTTGTCTCAGTAGAACCAGAAAAGCACTTCATTAGCTATAAAAACTTTGAGGACTTCAAGATTACTATAAAAGCTAGGTAAGAACATTTCTATTTTCAGATTAATGTAGCCCCTGAATGTGAAACAGCTTTCATTTCAAGAGTCAAAATTGACTGATTCGTAGTGCTTGTATGACGTCCTATGTTGAAAAAGACTTTGAGGTTCAATGTAAAAAATACTGTGATTAATAATATCTGATAGCTGTGGGAAGTGGATTCGAGGAGATTCACCTGAAGCGTATTGGCTGAGTTCAGTCTTATAGTTATTCTACAGTCTTGTAAGCAAAGAATCCTAAAGATTGAAATCATGGTGACTATTCAGGTGACTGTAACTGTTTAGGTGTTAAAAAATATTATATAAAAAACACTCAGTTCTTTATAGTCATGACTTCATTAACATTAATTTATCATACAACTGAATCATCAAAAGCAGTTCTAGAACAGATTGAAAAGGCTCAGAACTCCCACGTGGCAGATGAGTGAATAGGAACACTGACTTGCCTGTTTTATATTTAAATAGGGAATGTTTATGTTTTTCTTTGACTCAAAGGTAAATGTGGTACTAAACTGAAAATGACATGGCTCCAGGATGGCTGTGATATTGCTCCTTTTGCTAAAATGAGCACTGGGGAGCAGGTCCCTGGCTGGGCATGTGACACCGTGCCACAGTCATGGAAGAAGTGTGGGTCTTTACAAAGAGACCTGGGTCCTAAGCTCACTGATCCATGAACTCGCTGTGAGTCTAAAACCGTGGGAAGCTGAGCAACTTTGTTTTACCACTCTGGGAACCAATTTCCTCATTTGTCAGTAGAAATAAAAATACTTTACCCTGCACCTGCAGCGTGTAACGATGAAATGAAGTACTTTGTACCCAGTTCAAGAGTACAAAGCAAATGTCACATTTTATCTGTATATCACTACTATAAATGCTGTTATCAAAAAGCAATTAATTATATTCTGTTTTGACAGATATTCTTATAATAAGAATGTAGCAAAGGCTAAAGTTTCTGTCTTTTTTGGGATAAGAGAAACTTTAGATGAGGATGGAAAAGAAATGATGCATGCAGCAACACAGAAGACAGAGGTAAAAAGAGATCAGGCTACCTTCACAGTCCTGGAGGACTCGGGCCACTCACCAGCATGTGGAGACTGAAAGTGGGCTTCCAC
This sequence comes from Helogale parvula, assembly GCA_004023845.1. Taxonomy (NCBI): domain Eukaryota; kingdom Metazoa; phylum Chordata; class Mammalia; order Carnivora; family Herpestidae; genus Helogale; species Helogale parvula. Next base: position 138,455 of record PJEM01003834.1, read on the forward strand.
CCTCCCAAGAGTCCACAGAATTAAACAGATAAAACAAAACACAATCAATAGAACTTTGGGCTTTGGGAAGTTCCTCTGATAAAAGCAGATAAGTTACAGAGATATTTGTCTTCAGTCTGGAAAAGGCTCCATCAGATAGACAGCAGTACACAAACTCTAGCCTCAGATTCTGAATAGGAAGAGACATGGCGTTCAGTGTCCCGTCTGTGATCCTGCAATATGGCCTGAAGCCTCAGGCTTGGAAGAAATGACCTGAGTATTAATCATTAGTCATTATTAATAATATTAATACTTATGAGTATAGAATCAAGCTTTATGCTTGTTCTAACTACAATGTCATTGTCAAGTGAAGATTTTGCAGGCTGATGAAAGTAGAATTTGTTATTCCCTCTCAGTGAATTCTTCTCTAATATTACAACTTCTACCTTTCTGTTCCTCTTTTTTAAAAAAACCAGCTAATTGATGGAGTTGCACAAATTAATTTTAATACTTCGAGGGCAATTAAGGAACTGTCTTATAAAAGTCTAGAAGATTTAAATGACAAGTATCTTAATGTTTTTGTGGAAGTACAAGAAAGTACAGGTGAGTTCTTAAACTAATCTATCAGTTTTTTTCTTGTTACAAGTTTGAATAGGAATCTGCAGCTTCTTATTGGTGCGTTTGGGGCAAGTGCCTTTGCCAGATGAGCTCCACCAAAATACATGGCCACCAGCTCCATGCAGGGGAAATGCTCATGAAAGTGATGACCCCCTACTCCCACATGCAAAGGATAGCCTTTTCTCTTTCAAAAAGAACAGAACAGAGGTGCCTGGATGGCTCCGTTGGTTAAGTGTCTGACTTCGGCTCAGGTCATGATCTCATGGTTTGTGGGTTCAAGCCCTGCATAGGGGTCTGTGCTGACCGCTCAGAGCCTGGAGCCTGCTTCAAAGTCTGTGTCTCCTTCTCTCTCTGACCCTCCCCTGCTCATGCTCACTCGCTCTTTCTCTCTCTCTCAAAAGTAAATAAAGCATTTAAAAAAAGAACATAATGATGGTACCCGAAAATTTTACTTGCAACAATTATTCACATTATGAAAGCATCCCTGAGTCATTTGTGTGCTTGCTTACCTATTAATAAATATTTTACACATATCTTATACCACACTCACACTACCTGGTATTTGTTTGGATGTTGCCTTGGAAATGAGAACCAGCCACTTTACATGTGAGTGTCTTTTCTAACAGGATTATTGACTCCTTCAGAGCATGAGGCCCTGCTCAGTTATTTAAGTTAAAAATGGGATGAATAATCTGACAAGTGGTCTGGAACAGGAAGACTGTATTTGAAACTGGTGAATGGGCATCTTGCCAACCTCCTGCAAAATGCGCTTGACTGGTTCACTGAGTGGCCAGGTTCTTCTAGGGTGACCATAACAGCCATCCAGACTTGAGTGAATAACTGTGTGACCAAAGATGAATGGATGGCTCATCGTTATCCAAATAAAGAAATGCAGAGGGATGGAGTCGGTATGCATACAGGTCCATGTACTACAATGTAGAACTCGCCAAATTCTAAGTGATGTGTTTTATTACCTTAGGTGGATTCTTCCAAGAAACCAAAGTAACTAATATCAAATACGCCTTCTTACCTTACACGTTGGATTTGGTTGCTACTCCTCTTTTCCTGAAGCCTGGAATTCCATACTCCATCAAGGTTAGATGATTAGAAAATCTAATATGGTGCATTTTTAGTCTGCAGGAGGAAAGAGGAAAAGGATGTCTGATAGATCTTGCTTCTCCTTGACCTTCAGTACAGACACATGAATAGAGGGTGAGGAATAGACAAGGCAATGACAACTGTGAGGAAAACAACAGTCTGGATCCAGACATGGTCATTTCTTCCAAGCCACGGCTTATATACAAGCTCATGGAGCAGTGCTCTGTGGTTTTTAAATTTTTTAAATGTTTTATTTATTTGTGAGAGAGAGAGAGAGAGAGGGAGGGAGGGAGGGAGAGGGAGGGAGGGAGAGGGAGAGAGAGTTTGTGAGCAGGGGAGAGTCAGAGAGAGAGGGAGACACAAAATTCGAAGACAGGCTCCAGGCTCTAAGCTAACTCTCAGCACGGAGCCCTATGTGGGGCTCGAATCCACAAACCATGAGATCATGACCTGAGCCAAAGTCAGACACTCAACCAACGGAGCCACCCAGGTGCCCTAGCAGTGTGCTGTTCTTATTAAACATTCAATAACTATACATTGATTGAATGTAGTTCATATCACATATGGCTAGAGTGGTTAAAACATGATCTTTGAGAACCACATTTGACTGCTGAATTAAATCCTACCAAGTTTGTGCTTGGGCCTGAAGGAGGGGATTATTTGGGGGGGGTTTTCTTTTCATAAAGAATCAATGTTAACTGATGAAATGGATTTGGTCAACAGGTACAGGTGAAGGATGCCTTTGCTGATTTTATAGGAGGGATTGCGGTAACCTTGAAAGCAAAAAAAGTTGGTAAAACTGAGAAGAGGGAACTGGATCCCATAAAAAGTACAACAGATTATAATGATGGAGTAGCTTCATTTGTGGTTAACATTCCCTCTGATGTGACAACGCTGGAGTTTAATGTGAGCTGAATTCTCATTTGTTGTATTTTCAAATGTTGCCTCAGTCTGTATCATAGCAAGGATACAGGAAAGATGCGTGAGATTTTATGCATAAATCTAGTGAACAACTCTGAAACATTTGGCTTATAGGCACAGGCGATAAAATGTAGTGTACATAAAGAGCATGAATCTGTCAATTTTGTAATTAGGAAATAATTTTTTCTTATGCTAAACAGAATACTACTCAAATCTAGAAAATTTAGAAAAAGAATTGCCAGGAGGATACAAGAATACAGTCTTCTCTTGTCCAGTATTTTCATCTACCATCTCTTTCTCAGTTCCCATGCTAATTCCACTGAAGAACAGCCTACATTCTTCTCCCCTCCCAACCCTCCTCAGGCTGCTGAGATCTGGCTTCTGCCCCCACCATGTCACTGAAACTGCTCTCACCAAAGAGATCCATCTGCCGTTTGCTATGACCACTGGATGGTGTTTAGTTCTTGTCTTTCTTGTCATCTCTAAGACATTTGGTGTGATTGACAATTGTCTTTTTCTTTAAACAATGCTATGGCCTCTGTGATGCCACATTTTCTTGTTTTTTATTTTTCTTCTTTGCTTTCTTCTTTATAGCCTCCAGTGTGAACTAATAATCCTTAGTGTGCCCTCTAAATGGAAGTTATCCTCAGGGTTCTATTCAGACCTTCCTTTCTTCTTATGTGACACATTTTTTATTTGACACATTTCCTTTGTCATTCCATCTGCTCTCATACCTTATGCTGAAGACTCATCCTACAAGATTCTTACACCATCTTCACCATATTTTTTTCTTGCATATTTCAAAGAAGCTAAGTAGTACTTTGTCTAAAACTGAGGACCACTGCCAGCCTCAAACCTAGACCTCCGCCCAGCACCCTGTTTCAGAGAATGGCCGCACAGCGACCCAGTTCCTCACTCTCTTCCCACTCTCCTCACTGAGGCAAAGAGGGTGGAGTGATCTTTCTGAGACACAAATATGACCTCAGTTGACTTCTTCCTTGCTCCCCACTCCAAACTCTTTGCTTGCCACTCTTCCTGTGGCTCCTCAAACTCTAGCTTCACTGGAAAGTTTGCAGTCCCCTAACACCCAGTGTTCCATTTCCACCAGGCCTTTGTGCCTCTACCTGGACTCTCCATCCCCGTTGCTCTGATTCCCCAGCTCCTATTTATTTGGGGGTCAGCTTTTAAATCATGTTCTCCAAGGCGCCTTCTCTAAGTACCCTGTGCTAATCAGGGTAGGTACCCTTTACTCTCTGAAAGTCTCAAGTTTTCAAGTTTCTTAAGGGCAAGAGCTGTGTCTATATTGTTCACCTTTGTGTCCCCAGCAACTAGCATAGCTCCCGACACATATTAGGGACCACTACACATTGATTGGCTGAATGTATGTCTCTTTCCAAACCTAAACAAGGGCCAGATGTTATAGTCTCCCTTTCCTCTAATAGCATGAACCATTTTTCCTTTATTCTTGTTATCAAATTAACTTCCCCAGCAAACGACATCTAATTCTTCAGCTTCAAGAAAAACATAGGTGATTGCAGTCTCTTGTTCAAGAACTGGCTCAGCATGGCACATATATTTATAAGAGTGCCCTGAGACCCTGCCCTTCACCCTCAGGAACAGATCTTGTTTACTCTCCTAAGAATTGAAGTTATTCACCACCATTTCCATTCACAACCAGTATCTCTATTAGCTTTTAAGAATTATTGATCTCACAGTTTGTGGGTGTAGGCCCCACGTTAGGCCCTGTACTGACACCTCAGAGCCTAGAGTCTGCTTAACATTCTGTGTCTTCCTCTCTCTCTCCCCCTCCCCCGCTCATACTCGCTCACTCTCTCTCTCTCAAAAATAAATAAATAAGCATTAAATATTTTTTTTAAAAAATTATTGCCACATCCCTTCCCACATTTTCCCTCCAAATTCCTGGTTCCTGCCAACCTGTGGCAGAAGGAAATGAGTCAATAAGCTGGCATGTCATTTAAGAAAGAGCCAACTTTAGATCTAAGATCTTTTCTTTGACTTCACTCTTCTACAATAGCCTAGATTTTCATAGTTAAATTTATTATTTTTAAAATTAACAGCCTTTTCTCTAATCTCTTGATAATATGGCTTACCATAATGTTAAGGCAGTAGAATACTAATTTGCCTTTTCATGAGATGTTGTGAAGCTTGAGAGATGTAAAAAGGTATACGGATACATTCACACATGTCAAGCACTAAAGGCCAGACCTGGCAGTGAGTGGGTACTAGAAAAGTGTTAACGTTTGCCACCACCACCCCCACCTGCCCCCACCATCATCATCATCATGTTAAGCCTCAGTGTTTTACTTTTTTCACACTGTCTTTTTTAGGTCAGAACTGATGACCCAGACCTTCCAGAAGAATATCAGGCCAGCAATGACTATCAAGCAGTGGCCTACTCATCACATAGCCAAAGTTTCCTTTCCCTTAGCTGGACAGACAGTCACAAGAGTGTGCCTGTGGGAGAGCATCTGAGCATAACTGTTACCCCTAGAAGCCCCTATGTTGACAAGATTACACACTACAATTACTTGGTAAGCTCAAGAATATTTTACATTCATCTAGACCCCTGTTTGCAGCATTTTCTTTACTTATGCAAATAATCCTTTAAATGATTTCTTACCTGAAACACAGTAGCACCCAACTGATATTTAGTGAATGAATGGATGAACGTACGTAGCACTTTATAATCTGTAAAGTACGTTCACAGACATCCTCATGACAGAGCCACACAACACCTCTTTGAGCTCGGTAGACAATGGAACCAATTGGGGAGATCAAGTGACCTGCCACATGCATAAGCTGTTAGTGGTAGGTTTAGGATTTTGTTCAAGGTCTTCTGAATCTTGGACTGATACTCTTTGCATGTCATAATGCCAAGAGTTGATCACAGCCTTCATTCAGTCCCCAGACTAGTCAGTGACCTCACCAATATTTTCACAACCAACCCGAGCGTTACCATGTTTTAGATCGCTAAGGCCTTGCTAACATTCCTTAAGAACACGCCTTATTTACAAAGGGAAGAATTTAAGTCCTGTGCTCAAGAATAGATACAGTGATTCCAGACATTGTTCATTGCTGTTTAAACTACAAACTAGCAAGGGGGCAGCATGATCTATTGAAAAGACATGGGCTTTGAGTCAGGAAGATCGGAGTTCACTTCCTGGGTAAATCTATGTTCAAAAACAAACCTTTAGAAGCAAACTATTCCAAACTCTCTTACTTTCAGTGCTTGATAACATCATCCTGTTTACTAAGCCATTTGTTGGAATAAGCAATAACCTTATCAATTCTGAGAGAGGAACCTTTTAAGATAATGGGACAGTTTACATCTATGAGTTTCAATTTCTACAGCTTCTAAATGGGCTGAGTAAAATCACAACATACAATTGTGAGGATTAAATATGTCCATCTATATACACCTAATGCATAGTAGATGCCCAAGGGATATTAATTCTTTTTTTTTTAAATCACTGCCTACTTACTAGTCCAGCTTTAAACTCACTTTGATGTTTGCTGTCATGTATTTTTAGATTTCATCTAAGGGCAAAATCATACACTTTGGCACAGAGAAGAAACTTCCAGGTTCATCTTACCAGCTTTTAAACATTTCTGTGACTCAGCACATGGCTCCTACAGCCCATCTCCTGGTCTATTACATTGTCACAGCACAGCAGATAACAGAATTAGTATCGGACTCAGTCTGTCTAAATATTAAAAAAGAATGTGGCAACCAGCTTCAGGTGAGCTACAGATCCTCTCTCTAGCCTGAGATCATCCTGAGTAACTGTTTAATTTCACCTTGAGATATTTTTTTTCAACCCATTTTAGATCTATCTGTCTCCAAATAGAGATATATATTCTCCAAGCGAAACTGTACTATTCACTATGGAAACTCCATCAGAACTGTGGGTAGCGTTATCATCAGTGAGCAGTGTTATAAATAACATCCAAGAAAGAAGCAACAATCACATGGAAAGAGTTAAGTAGAGTTAATGCTGTTGATCCTGATGCTTAGCATGGCTCGGGGCCAGGGGTCCTCCATGGTTCTCTCAGTGTTGTGAGAGTCACTCATGGGAGAAGAATCAAGGAGAAAGATATGGTTGCATCAATGTCTGTCTTCTCAGCTAAATTTAAGGATAATAATACTACCAGCTAACATTTATTGAACACTAACTATATGCTGAGTATTTTTGTAATACCTTTTAATTTATTATCCTATTGAATATTTACAACAATCCTATGAGATGCAAACCAACAATAAAGATATTTAAAATGTATTGAGTCCTTATTAGTGGAGTTCCCGTGTTACGAATGAGGAAAACTAAGACACAGACTAGGTTACTTGTGACCTGAGTGGAATCCCAGCACAGGGTAGAATTGAGTGAACTTGTTTGATCTGAGTTACCTCTTTTAGTTTTCCTTTTAGACATATAAAGGATAATTACCCAGTTAATTTACTCTCCAATTTATTTTGTTTTATATGAACACACTTTATTTGGGAATATCTTCAGTTAAATGCTAAAATGCAGTTTTCTCTGGGAATAAACTAAAATGTAATTAAATCTACATTCAGAAACCTTCAGATGCAATCAATTCCAAACTAGCTTCCTTTCAGGGGCTGATGATATCATCTTGTTTACTAAACCATTTTTTAAAAATAACCTTATTGACACTCAGAAAAAGAGAGAGTGAGAGCGAGCTCACATGTGTGTGGATGCCTTTTAAGCTAATATATAAAATTAAATTTCTTACTCCAGGGAATGGATATGAATAAAAATGCTGGGGTGAGCTGAATGTTTTAAATGCAGTGAAGAAGTACGGAGAGGAGCAGGAAACCCAGGGGGTGGTGTGGGAGACTGTGTGGCTACACATGAACACCGTGGCCATGAGTAGCTGTTTGTCTGCTCCTGCCCCTTCCCTAGCCACTCTCAGGGGGCCACATGGGTCATGGTTACAAATTCTGAAGAGGAGTCAGGCCTCTTAATCAAAAATAATTCACTGAGTATCCTTAACCCTTTTTAATGCTGCCCTATCTTGGGTAGAGCAACAAAACACGGGATCTCATCCCTCTTAAAATTTAGAACCTTGAGCTAGGAAAGGACCCTGAGAGGTAGTGAATTCATTCATTCATACATTTATGCAAAGGATTTTTTTTATTCAATGTACTGTACAAAACTTTAAGAAGGGAGAACGTAAGTTGTTTCTTAAGAACTTCCACATTGAAGCTATATGTTTAAGGCTTAGCTCATGAGTGAATTTTGATAGTATATATTCAAGAAGTGAAAGCCAGTGAAAGGCAGTAGGGTTTGGGGAAATTAGGGAATTAGATTTTAACATTAATAAGTGAGAGACTTGCAACTAACATTATCCACAATTCAAGTAGTCCCCATAATGGACACTAACTGTTTTTCCTCGGGGTTGGGGAATTATTTCCTTTCTCAACAGTTACTGAAATTTTTAGATAAAAGTGACCAGGACTGTGAAAGCAGTGGTGGCAGGAATAGTGCTGCAGTGTTCCACTTAGCAGGACTCACTGTCCTCACCAATGCAAATGGAGATGACTCCCAACAAGATGGTAATGAACTGTTTTCAACCAACTAACCTGAATATTCTTGTTATGAAAATGCGCCTCTTTTCCTGGACCCATACTGATTCTCCTTCCAAATCCTCCCGGTTCCCACTGCATAATTATTTTAACTAAAAAGGTTTTATATTATTGTGGTAATAACTCCCAACATGAGATCTTCTACCCTATTAACACATTTTTAAGTGAGGTGTTAAGTACATTATTGTGACTGTAGGTACAGTGTTGTACAGCACATCTCTAGAGCTTATTCATCGTGCTTAACTGAAACTTTATGCCTTTTGATTAGTGACTCCCTATTGTCTCCTCCCCCAGCACCTGGCAACCACCATTCCACTCTAATGAACTTGGCTATTTTAGGTGGTCATGTAAGTGGAACCACACTGGTTGCTTTGTGTGACTGGCTTATTTCATTTAGCATAATATCTTCAAGGTTCATCCATGTTGTTGCATATTGCAGAATTTTCTTCTCTTTTGAGGCTAAATAGTATTACGTGCATACATACGCACACATATATGCTGTAGGTACACATGTATGTAATGTGTGTGTGTGTGTATATATATACATCATGTATATACATTCATGTATATACATACACACAATGGAATACTATACATACACACCCTTTATTCATTCCTCTGTTAATGGACATGTGAGTTGTTTCTATATTTTGGCTTTTGTGAATAGGTGTTGCAATGAACACAAGAGAGCTAATATCTCCTAGAGATCCTGATTTGAATTCTTCTTAGATAAGTATCTAGAAGTGGGATTGCTGGGTCATATGGTAGTTCTATTTTTATTTTTTGAGGAGCTTCCATACTATTTTTCATAGCAGCTGCCTTACTTTGCATTTCCACCAACAGTGTGCAAGGTTCAAATTTCTCCACATCCTTGCCAACATTTATCTTTTTTAAAAATAATACCCAATTTGACAGATGTGATTTCTCATTGTGGTTTTGATTTGCATTTCTCTGATGATTGGTAACATTGAGTATTTTTTCATATACCTGTTGGCCATTTGTATGTCTTCTTTGGAGAAATGTCTGTTTGTGTCTTTAACCCACTTTTTCAATTGGGTTATTAGGTTTTGTTTTTGTTCTTGTTTTTGCTATTGATTTGTAGGAGTTCTTTATGTATTTTGGAGATTAACCTCTTATCAGATATATGGTTTGTAAATATTTTCTTCCCTTTTATAGGTTATCTGTTCACTCTGTTAATTGCTTTCTTTGCTGTGCTTTTTAAGTTTGATGCAAATTTTACTTGTTTATTGTTTTGATTGCTGTTCTTTTGTTGTTTTATTTTTATTTTGTAGCTCCTCAGAAATATTTTTTCTTCAAATTTTTATTTAAATTCTGCTTAACATACAGTGCAATACTGGTTTCAGGAGTAGAATCCAATGATTCATCACTTACATACAACACCCAGTGTTCATCATAACAAGTGTCCGCAATGTCCGTCACCCATCTAGCCCATCTCCCACCTCCCTTTCTCTACCAACCTTCAGTTTGTTCTCTACTGTTAAAAGTCTGTTATGGTTTGTTTCCCTCTTCCTCTTTCTTTGCCCCCTCCCAAGTATTCATCTATTTTGTTTCTTAAATTCCACATACAAGTGAAATCATATGGTATCTGTCTTTCTCTGACTTACTTCGCTTAGCATAATACACTCTAGCTCCTTCCATGTCATTGCAAATGGTGTCACTGTCTTTTGATATCATACCCATGAAATCATTGTTACAACCAATGTCGTGAAGCTTTTCCTGTATGTTTTCTTCTAGGAATTTTGGAGTTTCAAATCTTACATTTCCATCTGTTTTCATTTTGAGTTGACTTTTGTGTATGGTATAAAATAAGGGCCCAATTTTATTCTTTTGCGTGTGGACATCCCATTTCCCCAACACCATTTGTTAAAGAGAACCTCCTTTCTCCATTTTGTATCCTTGGCACTCTTACTGAACCTCAGTTGACCATATATGCATGAATTTGGTTTTGGGCTCTCTATTCTGTTACACTGGTCTGCACGTCTGTCTTTGTAAGGACACAGGTCCGATTCAGCCTTCCCCTGTCCTTAAAGGGGAAGGCGCCCGCTTCTTCGGATGATTGGGCACACATTAAGGAGGGACAGCTCCTGTAGCACCCAATCGGGAGAGGCCGGCCGATACCTTTGACCTTTCTAGAGGCAGGCCTAGTCACGCCTTATGTGGGGGTCCTGGGCCCACTCTGATTGGTCAATACTCCGGATGTTGTGATTGGCTCCCACAACTGCCAGTATTGAGGGGAGGGGTAGGGATTGGATCACTGTACTCCTGTTGTCATTTCCTGTAACTCCCCTTCCCAAACTTATAAAAGCCCTGCCCTGCCTTTGTTCGGGGCTCACTCCATGTGGCCAGCAGGTCAATGGAGTCTGTAGGCCCGAGCTTAAGCCCATAATAAAGCCCTTTGCTTTTGCAGGTGTGACTCGGTCTCCCTAGTAGTCTCTGGTGCTTGTTTTGGGGCGATATTACAAACTTGGGCACAACATCTTTATATTGGGATCATACTGTTTGATTATTGTAGCTTTGTAATATTGTTTGAAATCAGAAAGCATGATACCTCCAGCTTTATTCTTCTTTCTCGGGATTGACTTGGCTATTCATGGTCTTTTGTGCTTCCATATGAACTATAGAATTGCTTTTTCTGTTTCTGTAAAAAAAAATGCCATTGGGATTTTGATAGATTGCATCTAATCTGTAGTTCATTTTTGGTAGCACAAACATTTTACCAATATTAAGTTTTCTAGTCTGTGAACATGGGATGTCTTTCCATTTGTTTGTATCTTCTTTCATTACTCTCATCAGTGTTGGTAACTTTCAGCACGCACATATTGCACTTCCTTAACTAAGTTTATTCTTAAAGTTTTTATAAGGAGGTGCTATCATAAATTAAATTGTTTTCATAATTTCATTTTTGGATAGTTCATTGTTACTGTATAGAAACACCACTGATTATGTAGATTTTTTTTATACTGCCACTTTACTGAATAAGTTTATTAGTGCAATGGTTTTTTTTATGGAGTTTTTATGTTATATATATATATATATAACCATATTATCTGCAAACAAGGACAATTTTACTTCTTCCTTTCAGATTTGAATGCCTTTTTTCCCTTGCCTAATCGCCCTGGCTAGAACTTCCAGCAGTATCTTAAATAGAAATGATGGAGAGTGGGCACCACTGTTGTTCCTAGTCTTAAAGGAAATGCTTTTCAGTTTTTCCTTGCTGAGTTTGATATTACCTGTGGGCTTTTTATATATGGCCCTTATTATGTTCAGGTACTTTCCTTCTATTCCCAGTTTGTTGTGACTTTTTATTATGAAAGGGATGAATTTTGTCAAATGCTTCCACTGTATTTATAGCTTTTAATTCTCTATTTGTTAACGTGGCGCATCACATTGATTGATTTTCGTATGTTGAACCACCCTTACCTCCCGGGTATGAATCCCACTTAGTCATGGTGTGCAAGCCTTTTAATATGCTGTTGGAGTCTCTTTGCTAGTATTTTGTTGAGGATTTTTGCATTTCATTCATCAAGGAATTTTGGCCTGTAGTTTTATTTTCCTGTTGGTGTCTTTGATTGCCCTTGGTATCAGGGTAATGTTGGCCTCATTAAATGAGTTTGAAAGTGTCCTTCCTATTTAATTTTTGGGAAGAGTTTGAGAAGGATTGGAATTAATTTATCTTTAAATGTTTGGTAGAATTCACCAGTAAAGCCATCTGGTCCTGGACTTTTGGTTTGGAGGAGGTTTTTGATTATTGACACAAGCTCTATACTAGTTGTAGGGTTGTTTGGCCCCTCTGTTTCTTCATGATTTAATCTTGGTAGGTTTTATGTTTCTAGGAATTTATCCATTTAGTTTCTTCGGAGTTATCCAGTTTGTTAGCATGTGATTGTTCATAGTAGTCTTTTGCGGTCCTTTTTATTTCTGTGGCATCGTTGTAATGACTTTTTTTCATTTCTGATTTTATTTATTTGTCTTCTACCTTTTTTTCTTAGGCTAGCTAAAGGTTTGCCAGTTTTGTTTATCTTTTCAAACTACCAACTCTTAGCTTTGTTGATTTTTTTTTAATTCATTTCTTTCTTTTACTAACTTTGGGTTTGGTTTGGTCTTTTTCTAATTCTTTGAGGTGTAACATTAGGTTATTTGATATCTGTCTTCTTTCTTAAATTAGGCATTTATTGCAGTGAATTTTACTCTTAGCACTGCTTTTGCTGCATCCTATAAGTTTTCACATGTTTAATTTTGTTTTTATTTGTCTTGAAGTATTTTCTAATGTCATTTGTCTTGAAGTATTTTCCAATTTCCTTTTCGATTTCTTTTTTGACATGATGGTTGTTCAAGAGTATGTTGTTTAATTTGCACATATTTGTGAATTTTCCAGTTTTCCTTCTGTTATTTGTTTCTAGTTTCATTCCACTGTGGTCATAAAAGATACTTGGTATAATTTCAGTCTTCTTAAATTTGTTAAAACTTATTTTGTGACCTGACATGTGATCCACCCTGGAGGACGATTGTGAGTCTCTGAGAAGAACATCTATTCTGCCGTTGTTCGTTAGCGTGCTCTGTATGTTTGCTAGGTCTGTTTGGCCTATAGTGCTGTTTAAGGCCTCTGTTTCCTTATTGATTTTCTGTCTGGATGTTCTACCCACTGCTGAAAGTGCAATGTTGAAGTCTCCTCCTATTACTATATTGCTGCCTATTTCTCCCTTCAATTCTGTCAATATTTGCTTTATATATTTAGGTGTTCTGATGTTAGATGCATATATAATTGTTATATATTCCTGTAGATTGGCTTTTTTTTAATCATTAGATAATATCCTTTTTTGTCTCTTGTGACAATTTTGACTTAAAGCCTATTTTGTCCAAGTGTAGCTGCCTGTGCTCTCTCTGATTGCCATTTGCATGGGATATCTTCTTCTATCCTTTGCTCCCACAGCACAGTTCTGATAAGCTTGTCAGCTCTCTGCATGAACCCCCGCACGGCATCCAACTCCCTCTAAGGAATAGGGTCTATCTTAGGTGGGATTAAACTGCTTCAGGATCTTTTCCTCTCTTGCATTGCTTTAAGGCCCTGTGACCAAACCTCACTTGTCTCCTTGGGGAGCACCTGAGAGGGAGTCCTGTTCTGTCATACCACTGCCTGGCGTGCCTTCCTCCTATAATTTGCCACAGAAGCTTCACCTTTTCTTCCAACCCCACTCCAAAGCTGGCCTTGGAGAACTGACCTCTCTCCCTGTGCTGATTTGCTAGGGTTGCCATAACAAAGTAGTACAGACTGGGTGGGTTAAACAACAGAAACTGTTTCCCCACAGGTTTTGGTGACTAGAAGTTCAAGGCTAAGGTCACTAGGGTAGATTTCTTCTAAGCCTTCTTTCCTTGGCCACTTTCTCCCTGTGTGCTCACAGTCTTTCCAATGTATGTATCTGTGTTCTGATCTCCTAAGGACCCACCCACTTTGGATCAAGGCCCACCCAATGACCTAATTTAACCTTAATTGCCTCTTTAAAAACCTTATTTCCAAATATTTTGAGGCATAGGGGATTAGGACTTTAATATTTGAATTTGTGGAGGAAAACTGAATTCAGCACCTAACAGTCAGTTTATACTCAGTCTGACATTGTAACATCAATAGAATGAAACCCTAGTTCATGTCTTTAGGCTTTTGTGATATCCAGGATAGGGAGAGGATTTTACTGACTTTTGTGCTTCCTAACTGGGAGAGAAAAGGCACTCACTAAATAGGTTTTAAAGAGATGAACAAACACCTTAAAAATGTGTGTATTTGATGCTTTCTGTCTTATTATGTTTGAGCTTCTTGAGGTAATAGTTTAGCAAAGAACAAATAATAATACTGCTACCAAAAAAATACACTTACTCTCCTCACGTAGATCCCTGTATTAAGGCTATATAGACCAGACTTGTTGTGGGAAATAGAACAGATCTCTGATAAAATATACTCAGTCCAACCTGTGGACCGGTAATTTAGATCATCTGGTGGAAGCCTTTAGTCTGAGGGATGTTCTCTCTCTGTTTTTTAACAGGTGAATCACTGGAGAAAATTCCCAGATCAAGAAGAGGATTAAAGGAGAAAATAGAAAGTGAAGGTGCTCCAAAGTTTCATGTCGTTTTCAGAAGTTACGGTGAAGCGATCCAGGATCTGCTACATTTTCTCCTTCTAGCTTCTCCGTCTCGTATAGATGAAATGATCTGTAGGCACATCCAGCTTTTGCTCTTTATAGGAGTAAAGCAAACTTAGCACAGTCTTTACTTAAAAGAAATAGGTTACCACCATAGCCATTCTCTATAGTTATGATAGAGTTGGTTTCTAATTGTCTCGTAGATATTCCTCTCTCTCAGAGTAGCTGGGGCATCGGTTAAATGTATAGCTTCTGCCACGTTCTCACAAAAGCTAGGTCTGACGAACTAGAATGAAATAACAATAGCTAGTGCTAATTGAGCACTTACTACATGCCAGGCACTATGGATGCCTCATAATCAGATTTTCTCATTGAACACTCACACCAGTCTCATGTAGTAGGTATTATTACCTCTGTTTCCCAGATGAAATCATAAGGCCCAGAGAATTTAATAATAAGTAACATGTCCAATATCTTGAGATAGTGAGTGGCACAGGTCAGATTGACAGCAGAGCCCACTGTACGAGGGACTGCTGCGCTCTACTGGGCACTGCTTCTATCCTTTTGATGTTCAGGACCTGGCCGGGTCATGTGGAAGATGGGTCTGAAAGAACCGATTTTAACATAGCACTTACATTTCAGTTATACTATCAATGATGTCAAGGACTTACAGATATTGTGCTTTATTAATAATGAGGATAATATTATCATTAATCTATGTCATTAATAATGATA
Organism: Helogale parvula; assembly: GCA_004023845.1. Classification (NCBI taxonomy): domain Eukaryota; kingdom Metazoa; phylum Chordata; class Mammalia; order Carnivora; family Herpestidae; genus Helogale; species Helogale parvula. The sequence continues at coordinate 153,584 of PJEM01003834.1, forward strand.
TTATTAATATAATAATGATAATATTAATATAAAGCTCCCCCATTCCAGCAGGTATATGCCAACAAAGCATATTTAGAAGGCATCACATAAAACAGTGATTTTAGAATCAGAGACCAGGTGTGGGTCTCAGCTTACTACTTATAGCTATGTGATCTTTACCAAGTTAAACAGAGACAATTTGTCTCTGCTCTGAGGATAATTGAATGAGATTGTGCAGGTAAGTCACTTGGCTTAGGAGGAACTAATGTTTAATGCTTTTTTCTTTTTCTTTTTTATTGTTTTTAGTTTTTTTAATGTATTTATTTTTGAGTGACAGAGAGACAGAGACAGACAGACAAACAGAGAATGAGCAGGGGAGAGGCACAGGGAGGGGGAGACACAGAATCCAGAGGAGGCTCCAGGCTCTGAGCTGTCAGCACAGAGCCCACCACTGGGCTTGAACCCATGAACCATGAGATCATAACCTGAGCCAAAGTTGGATGCTTAACTCACTGAGCCACCCAGGTGCCCCAACGATTTATTCTTTTTAAAGCTCTTTCTCACCAAAGCCACACTCTGACCTAGGCTAGGCAGAAACTATAATCATTTAATGTTGGCAAAATGAGTTTCTGAAAACTGACCTGTGTTGTGAAGTCCAGATGACTGGAAGAGGTGGGGCGGCCACCAGTGTCAGAGCTTCTGTTCTGTGGCTCAGTGGCCTTTTCACTGCATGATGCTGCCTCTCAGCTCCAGCCCTGGCTCTGCCCCCATAGCAGCTACATCCACTGGGACAAGTCTCTTCCCCTCTCTGTACTGTTATTTCCTCCTTTCTAAATGACAGAGAAGACATGACCAATTCTAAGGTCCCTTTCAGTGGTTTTTGAGAAAACAGGAGGGCAACCTAAATGAAATGGAATTCTTCTATCCACCCACTGAGGCTTTGTGCTGACTGGCTTGACTGGCTTGGCCAAGTGAGTGTCCAGCGGAGAGTGACTCTACAAGGGCTTTGAAACCATATCCCATGAAAACGTGGTCCAAATAAAACAGTCCCAGGGATGTTTACTGGACAAAGGATGAGATTTAGGTGGTCATGATGACTGTCTTCAAATATTCAAGGAAGAGGTGATTATGTGACTTTTGCTGCACAAGAGGATTAATTCCATGAGTTCCTGTGACAGCACCAGTAATAGGAGTGAGAATTTGGTCTAGAAGATGTCAGGAAGAGTTCTTCAGCAATTAGAGCTCTCTGAAATGGAATGAGTGGTCTGAAGAGGAGGCTGCTTCCCATTCTGATAGTTGTTCCAGCAGGGGCTGGCTGACCATTGGTGCTGGAGAGGGTGAAGTAGGGGACACCAGGGAGGAGGATAGACCCGAGCCTGTAAGCCCAGCCCCAAGACTTTGAATCCATACTTGGCTAAGAGCAGTTGTATTATCTCAGCATCCTTATACAATCACCCATTCATCCGGAAGTGTTGTTATGACGGAGCCTTTCAAAAGGAGGAGAGCTGTGAGGAGAGAGCTGCGAGGATTACCTTCGGCCCACGTTGTTCCAGTGCTTTCACTCACTGTTGTGAGCTGGCAAATCGACTGCGGAATACTTCGTACATCTCTGTATCAATCGGAAGGCATGGTATGTGTAAGCATTCCTGTTTTGTGTGCAATACAGTAAGAAGGTGCCAAGCTGAGTCTGCACTGCCATTGGAAGAAGTACTTCCAAATTTGGTTTAAGGTAGAAATGATGAAGTATAAACTCATGGCAGTTTGTCTTGGGGAAAAAAAAAAAACCAGAGTGGTCAGTGGCAGTAATAGTAGTTTGGATACCACTAGTCCCACTAGTCTCACTAACCAGCTTTCTCACTAACTCAGTGTGTGGCGGTTGCAGGTCATTATTTATCCTCTAAGAGCTAGTTTGTGAAATGGAAATATTTGACTGAATGATTCTGTGATACTCATTTCGTGCACACATCATTAACCACACATTGGTCTTAGAATCTTGCATAAAGACAATAGTAGACTTGGAAGAATCAAAATATCATTCTTGATTCTGCCACAAAGCATATCCAATAAGAAATTTTAGAAGTGGAAGGATCCCAATAAGTACATACAGTAGAGTTTCCTTTAGTTCAGTTTCACACGGTTTCTGGAAAATACTGATGAGGACAATTTATCAAAATTTTGTTTCATTTTACTGACCTACTTTTCAACCTATTTTCCGTGGTTTCATCTGAATTCTACTTAACTGCACCACTGTGGAGATCATGCAAGTTAAGACATGGTCATAATTAAGAAAAATATTGCAATGTTAGTTTAATCTGGTCCTTTAAAAAGTCAGTAACTTTTTAATTATTCATTATTTTAAATTTTTTTAGATTTAATTTTTTTCCAGTTTTATTGAGATATAATGGGCATATAACATTGTGTAAGTTTAAGGTATACAACACAACCATTTGAATTACGTATATATCGTGAAATGTTTACCACAATAAGTTTAGTTAACATCCATTACTTCTTATAGTTATAATTTTTTCTTTGTTAAATAACTTTTTTTAAAAAAGATTTAATAATTTCCTTGTGCCTTTCCATGAACTTATAAAAGGGTATAAACACGTAAGCTCTGAAAAATATTTTAAAATAGAAAACTTATCTTAAATCTTCAATAATAGTGATATTGCTGGGAAGTCCTCCCAAACTTATGCATGCATATGATAGAAATACTTTTTATTCGCTAAAAATACATCTGAAAGTAATATAACCTACAGGCTTAAAAAAGCCAAACAAAATTTAGAGGAAAATAAAAAAAATTCTTAAGGATAACCATTAAAAAAACCTCTGTCAGCTGACTGTTTTCCTTATGCTCTGCCTTGTGTCCCCATGACTTACTCGTTGCGTGTCTGAGGAGCCTGTGTCTCTCTCCTTCACCCATTTTCCCTAACTCCTTACCTCCTTCCCCTCTGGCAACCATCAGTTTGTTCTCTGTGTTTCTAGGTCTAATTCTGCTCTCTGTTTGTTTACTGTTTTGTTTTGTTTTCTTAGAGTCCATTGATGAGTGGAATCATATATTTGTCCTTCTCAGCCTGACTTATTCTACTTAGCATAATGCCTTCCATGTTGTTAATTCATGTCCGTTTTTCTTCTCAATTAGACTTGCCAGAGCTTTCTCTATTATATTGGTCTTTTAAAGAAACAACTTTTAACTCTGTTGATTACATCTATAATTGTTTTCTGTTTTATATAGTCCATTAACCTCTACCTTGTCCTTTTTTTGTATTGTTTTATTGTTCTTTATCTAACTTTTTAAGTTAATTACATTTATTTTTCATATGAATTATGGATTCAGGTGTCTCCTTGTATTTCTTACAGTTTTGCTGTATGTACTTCAAACCTGTGTTCTTAAGTACATAGTTTATGCCTATCTCTTCTTCTTAGAAAAATGTAATTTTATCCACATAAAATATTCTTTTTTACCTCATTTAAATGTTTTGGATTCTATTTTATCAGAAGTTAATTTTTAACGACTAGCTTATTTTTTGTCAGTATTTGGCCTGTATATTGTTTTCTATCCCTTTACTTTTAACTTTTCTCTATCACTTGGTGCTGCTGTATAGCTTTTAAATCCATTTCTAGATAGGTTTTCTTTACCTGTTTTGAGAATGTCTAACCTGTAATAAGATACCTTAGGCTCCCTCAAGTTTGTCGAGTTCATGCTTATTCGTGGTCTCTTATATTTTCTATTGAATACGATTCCCTACTGTTTCTTTATATCCTTACTTGCCTTTTGTTGATTTGCTTTGGCACATCCTTCTTTACCCTTTTATTAAAAATTTACACTAGTTTTTATTACAAAAACAATACAAAAACAGTAGAAGCGTGTGAAGTGCAAGGTGAAAATTCCTGACCCCTATACTAGCCGCTTTCCAAGACATTGCCATTGTTTTACATTTTTTATATCTTTCCAGAAATTTTCTCTGCTTATGTAAACATTTACATCTATACCTGTATCTGTATCTCTGTATAACATTTTGTTATATGGGAGATTACTATCCTGTATTTTGCTTTTTGCATTAGTGCATGTTAGACACCTTAAATTAAAGATTTTATTTTCCTATTTTGATATTATGAAATTATATGAAATTTCATATATATTTCATATTATGAAAATTAAATGATCAAATTTATTAAAATACTTAATTAAAGGTTAGCCATCATGCTTTACCATGTAACTCTATTGTATGTTATATTTACCCTGTGTTTTTATATTTTTCATTTAGAGGGAGTCCGCTTGGACCCAGTAATATTTGAAAGGATTTTCTTAGAAAGCGGGTTATGGAAAGTATATCATGTTTCTAAAAGGTATTCTAAGATTTTATTATCATTTCCTTAGGAATTTTTAAAAATATTCAAATATGATAAATAAATGGTCTGTCAGTCTTCAGAGGGTTTCTTTGATAATTAAAGATAGCACTGACATTTGATCAAGGTTAACTTGGTTGGCTGTGGGGTTGGTTTTTCCCTCAGTAGCAGGGTTAACTGAGCACTGATCTTTGTAGAAGAATGCCATTTCACTTGCCTTGAACTTATACTGAGCATGTAGTTTGGGGTGACATCTGGGCATTATACTTCTGTGTAGTTGTTTCAGTACTTCTAAACAGACTGGTGTGTGACAAACACACCAACAGTGTATTCATCCATTTAGGTATGTATTTCCAACGCTATGTATCTACACAATAAATAAGAAAAGGCAATGTTTTCCTCATGTTATAAACACACACTGTAAATAACTATTTATCCATAGGGTTGAGAAATGATCAGTTTTTCTTTAGTTATCATGACTCGCCTGATGCCCAACAGCCTCCTTTACTCTCCCTGATTCCAGTCTTATCCACTTCTCTGATTGACTCTCAAACCACAGCCACCCATGGGATTATGTTAAAATCCAAATCCGATCATGCCACTTCCCCACCTAAAACCACTTCTCCAAGGCCCATCAGGCAAACTCTTTGGTCCATCAGCCTCTCATCCACGGCTCTTGCCAACGGTTCCAGCCCATCTCCCAGCAGCCCTTGCCACTATCCTTATTGTGCCCTCTGTGCTCCAGCAATACTTGCTGTTTGCAGTTTTCTTACCTTTTCCTGGAAGTCCTCCTACTTAACCCTCCACTTCTGACAAAGGGCATTTCACATTTGACAACCCAGCTCAGACACTGGGTTCACCAAAAAGTAGCCCCCAAAGAACTAAATACTCACTTCTTTGCATTCTCACTGTAGTTTGTACGCTTTTATTGAAACACTTACTACGTTCTGTGATGTATTTGTTTACATATTTCTCTCCTCTTCTAGAATAAGTTATTTGAAGGCAGACAGCTTGTTATTTATCCCAATCCTAGGACTGTGCCATGCACATGACAGCTACTCAGGAAATATACTTTTTAGACTAAATGGACTTTGATATTCTGAAAATCCCTTTTGTTTCAACTGTTTTTGATTACTTTTCTTAAAAGTAGAGTTCACTGAAAATAATTAAATTTTTATTTGATAACTGTCACAGCCCTTTCAATTTATAAAAGTAGGGCAATGAGAACAAAACATGGGAATATATTGAACCATGTCTTAATTTGTCTGGGCTGCAATAACAGAGAACCACTGACTCAGTTGGTTTATAAACAATAGACATTTATTTCTCACACTTATGGAGGCTGAGAAGTCCAAGATCAAGGCACTGGCAGATTTAGTGTTCAGTGATGGCCCACTTTCTGGTTCACAGATAGCCATCTTTCACTATAACCCCTCACGACAGGAGGAAGCGGGGAATTCTCCAGGACTTCTTTTGTAAGGACACTAATTCAGTTCACGAGGGCCCCACCCTCATGACCTGAGCACTTCCCAACGATCTCACCTCTAAATGCCATCACACTGGGGGTTAGACTTCAGTGTATGAATTTTGGGGGGAACACAAACGTTCAGTCTACGCCAAACCTCATGTATGTGCCGGTAGCCAAACATTCTTGACCCACACAGCTGCTTCCTATCGTTCAACTACATCGATGTACAGGCGATTGTTCCGAGAATGCAGTAGTCCCTTGTCCTTTGTCCCTTTTTTTTTCTTACTTTCTCCCCACCCATGGCCATTGATTTAACTTTGATTTCTTGTGATTTACTTCAAGAACCCATATGTGAAAATGTAAATGTTTCTGATTACTAGACCATGTTAAGTTGGTTTCAGGTTAACTGAGGCTCACCTGTGTGTGATAGCTATGAAATATTTTATTTTCTAGGCATCAGATAGAGTTGACGCTACCTTATTTTCTAACTGAGACCTGGGAAATTCAAGGTGTTGGCATTTCAAATAAAGGTAAACAATTCATGATATATTGAATTAAGGCACAGTTTATTCAATGCAATATATTTATCATTATATTGACAGTTTACCCAGATCCTTGGCAATAGCATATTTTAGACTCTCATTGTAACCTCATATGAAAAAGATATGTCCATATGTTTTTGAACATATTTTGTTCATTTAGTGTTTTTGTAAGCCATCATTATATGAGCAACAGTTGCAAGTTCCTAAAACCTTTCTGATTTTCTGGGAGGTTGAGGTGGAGGATAAAAACAGGAGTCGTTACTGAGTTCTCCCTCAAACTACAGGTAACATGCAAATCAGTATCATTTGCAAATTATTTTTAAGAATATTTATTTGAAGGGTTCCTGCATGGCTCAGTTGGTTGAGCATCTGACTCTTGATTTCAGCACAGGTCATGATCCCAGGGTTGTGGGATCAAGCCCCATATCAGGCTCTGCCTGACTATGGAGCCTACTTGGGATTTTTCTCTCTCTCTCTCCCTTTCCCCAGCTCACACAGCCCCATTCGTGTGCACTTTCTGTCTCTGTCAAATTAAAAAATAAAAAAGAATGTTTATTTGATTTTTATAATTCAATATTTTACCCATTAAATGATTTCCATAATGTACTAATGTCTTTGGCTATACTAAAAAATGGGATGGAGACAGCTGCTAAAAAAAAAAAAAAATCTATGCAGTTTTGTAGCCATAGCACTAACAAGAGCAACAAAAGAGCAAGAGTCTAATAAAGTTCCAGACGTTAAATTCTAACAAAAAACATTACAGTACACACAGTACTCAATCTTAAAAAAGAAAACAAGTCAGGGTAGCTCAGCAGAAGGTTGTGTGAGGGATGGCTGCGGCGGCCGAGTCACGGAGAGATGTGCAGACCCCTGGGGAGGCTGGTGGCCCAACGGAGCCAGGAGGAAAATGTGTGGGGCGAATGGACATTATGTCAGAGCGCTCTGCTCCTCACTTGCGGGCTGCATTCAGCTGCGCAGTGTACTTTGTATTCAGCTCCCATTACATGCTGGCAAAAAATATTGAAGTGCTAGGAGGAAAAGCGCATATGACTCACCTCCTCAAAGGAAAATACAAGAATTTTGGAGAAGCAGAAGGACTCTGGGAACCCCCTAATGTGCTTCTGTGTATTGTCACCCCTCACAGGTCTGTGTGTTGCTGACGTGCTGCGGCTCCGGCCACACAAGGACGGTTTCCTGGTCTTAAACAACAATGTGACAAGAGTCAGTGAAGAGGGACAGCTTCCCACATTAAAGTTCCAGGAACCTAAGTAAGTAGATGAAGGTGCGGCACCAGAATCAAGGGCTGAGAAATCTGATGGTAAAACCACTACACATAATTCACTTTAATGTGGCATGAACACTGCCCTGAATGCAAAAGGATCTGAAATCAGGGAGGGCTGGGGTGAGAGGGAGGGAAGGGGTGAAAGACTCAAGTTGTATGTAATTAGCGTATCACCAGAGAAAAGGAATGGAGGTTTAGGTGAGGATAAGGTCATATTTTTGTTGGGAATGATGGGAGCTGAGGGAAGTCTTCCTTAGATTAATTCACAGAAGCACAAAATAGACTGGTGGTTGCCAGTGGTGGGGTGGGGGGCTGCGAGAGATGTGGAGTAACTGCCTGATGGGTAAGGTTTTTTGGGGGGTTTTTTTTGGAGCAATGAAAATATTTTGGAGTTAGATAAAGATGCTGATTGCATAATATTGTGAATGTACTGAATACCACTGAATTGTTCACTTAAAAAAGGTTAATTTCATGTTATATGAATTTCAACTCAAAACAAAAGTCGTCTTGTACTGGCTAATGTTGGGGAGGGGAGTAGAAGTCCCCTCCTCTGTAAAAATAGGAGGATTGGGAGATAAAATCATCTCTTTCCCACCCACCCATCACTCTGGACATTTGGGATGGATCTCAGAGAATTGGTGGGATTTTCACAAGTAGAAGTAATGATTTTAATACTTTATGATGATAAAACAGCACACATATGGAAAGGGGAAACCAGGGACAGTTTATTGTGGCCAGACCCTAGTAGACTTAGAGGTAAACATTCTATTGAACTTCTAAATTACTCCCAGAAGCAGACTAAAGGACTCTTCGCAGCCTTACAGTGAATTGATGGCAGACCTAAACCTGGAACCTTGGTCTTTTGACTTCCAGGCTTGTGTTCTTTTCACCATAGGAAAAAATTGATTCCATATGCTTTAGATCAACAAATTGGTCTTAAATAAATTGTGCTAAGAGTTGCAGTATATTTAAAAATGAGTATGTAATCCAGGAATTAAAACCCCAATTCTTAGTCTGGAATGACTGTATAGTTAACACCAGTTTATCTCTCAGAGTTCCAGTGAGAGCCATTTGCTTGGGGAACCTTCCATTAGCCCCGAGCCCAAGCCCTGATAGAACTGTCACTTTCCTTTCTATTTATCTCAAGTCTATCATTACACACTCAAAGGCATGCTTATAAAGCTAATGTGTGTCTCTCCGACTAATAGAGTCTAACAATTACTGAGGATTTACTCAAGGTCAAATGTATCCTAAGCTTTTTGCAATAACTCATTTACCTAAGTTTCACCATGACCCAGTGAGGTAGGTATTTCAGCTGTTCTCACTTTATGGATAGGGAAACTGAGGCCCATAGCAATTAATCTGTGCAAGTCAAACAGTGGGTAGCAGAACCAGGACCCAAGCCCAGCAGACTGAGTCACGAGTCCACACACTGAAGCTCCCTGAGAGCAGCGACCGTCTCTATGATTGCACCCGTGGCACCTGCCTGCCCCGAGCATGTGCACGACAGATAACTGTCAAGTGAACGCACGCTCTCAGTGCGAGCTCAGGGGTGGCTCATACCTGGCTGTCCCGCAACTTCTCTGAACTCAACCTTTATCCTGACCACCATGTTTAGAGTTGTAAAGCCCAAATAAGATCATGGATATGAAAACAACTCGGACAAGAATGAATGTTTAAATAAATATAAACATAAAAGATGACACAGTAAGGATCCTTCATAAATTATATTCTTCTAAATACTTTAATTATTTGAGAGAATCATAGATTTGGATTCAATTTTGTTCAAAACGCATTTTAAGGAAGGCTAAGATAGAAGACTTTTTCAAAGCCATTATTTGTCTCAATGAGATGCATTATTTGGTAACAATTCTCACTGAGTAACTTGCAAGCGATGGCAGTTAACTGCCTTTTAGACAGGAGCTTCACACAGATCTTAAATTCTCCCTTAATATATTGGAATATGCTCAATTTCATTTCCTTCAGGATTCAGCTTTCACAAGATTTATGTATATTACTTATGCTTTTAATTAAGGCCTCAAGTAGAAGGAACACACATTTAACCTTACTTGGGAATTGATTTCCATTTTAAAAACAGTAATGGGGTCACTCACTTTTGATTGGCTGTTTTAATTATAAACCCATTAAATAAATTGTTACCTAAAAAAAGAAAGAGGTTATGAAACAGATGAATCAAAAGCAGTGAATTGCCCTCACTTATGGTGCCCATTTTTACTTCTAATTTATCTCTAATGCTTTTATTAGAAGCCCCTGAAATAGAGATCCAAACCTAGACACCAACTCCAGACTCTGGCACCATAAGTAACTAAACCTCCAGGGTTTCACTCAGCTCCTTGACTCCTTTAGAATACTCTAGTGACTCAGGTAGCGTGCACTGAGATAGGGATAAGAAGTCACTGCCGAAGCAGAAACACTACAGAAGAATTCCCAAACACCACCTTCCACTGTTATCAATATAGAAATTTCCTTTTTTCTGCAACTGAGATAATTTTGTAATAGCAAGGTCTGCTTGACCAAACTTGACCTGATACCTGATTTGTACTGGTTGGCCCCTGGTCCTTGCCGTTGCCTTGAGTATCTTCATGCTGGTCTGCGCATCTCTGGCTACTGATGGCCAGAGAAAAGATCCCCTTAGTTGAGGACATTGCTGACAGAAAAATTCACCTTTCTCCACTGTGAGCTCAAGGTCTTAAAATGAAATATTTAAATATATTTTTTAATGAATTCTACTTTTCATTGCAAAAGAATATTCTATTCTGCCAAAAATAATAATCTTTGGTAGTTCAGCTAGAATTCAACATCAAGTTTCAATATTCATGAACATGGAATGCAAAAGATGAAAACACTTGTGTCTAACTAATTGACTAACCCAGAATTCATTCTGTCTTTCCTCCTTATTATCAAATTTAACTGTCCTCCATTTCCCTTGAAGTTGGGCACAGCCTATTCCCAAGTTTCCTGAATTTTAACTGTCCTCCATTTCCCTTGAAGTCGGGCACAGCCTATTCCCAAGTTTCCTAATGAAATGTATGTATGGGACTTTGAGGAAGCTGCTCAAAGAAAGTGGATTCAACAGGGAGGGGTCTCTTTTCTGCCTTCTGTTTTGCAGCCCTCATCTTAACGAACAATGGCTAGAGTTCCAGCAGCCATCATGAGCCATGAGGTAACACTGAAGATGGAAGCTAGATGATAGCATGGTGGAACAAAAAAATAATGGCCCCTGCCTCTGATGACACATGGAAATGCCATTGTAGCCTCAAACTTCTTTTATGTGAGAGAGAAATAAACATTTACCTCATCTGGGCTACAGTGATTTTGGTTGTGTGTTATCTACAGCAGAACCTAATTCTAATTATTATAAGCTCATTTTCTTCCCCTCGCCCTGTGTACTTCCCCCATCATAATGCTCATCACAGTTTGGTTTAACTGCTGGTTTGATGGTCTATATTCAACAGTAGACCCCAAGCTCCACGAGCATCCTGTCTAGTTCCCCATTGCCGCCCTAACCACTATCTGGTACATTTTAGGTGCCCAATAAACACTTGTTGAATGATGGACTGCAGGCACACCTAATCTCAATTCTCTCTTCTCTTCTCTCTTCCACTCTCTATCCTTTATAGGTTATTCCAACTATCAGACCTCTCCATCTCATTAAGCCGTCCTGTGTCTCTCTCCATCCCTAATGACAACCCAGCCATCTCTTTATCTCACTCCAGTGTCTCCCCCTGCACCATTCCCATCCCGGTCTACCACATCCTTCATTCCCAAGCCAAGGATGCCTGGGATGCACGCCACCAACTTCCCAGGGTGAAGGACCTGAGTCTTAAAAGGGAAGCCGAGGATGCTAATATGGGCCTTCTTTCCAAGTGCACTTGAAGCTAGATCCCATGTGGCACCTGGACTGGGGTTCCAAAGACCCTGAGGGAATTCTAAGAGGCAATTCCAAGCCTACACCATGACCTCAGCCGTCCTCAAGGTGCCCCTTAGCTGTGGCCTGGGCCAAGGCTTGGTGCACGGGGTCCCCTCTTATGCGGCAGAATTAGCGCCCCCCCCTTCCGCCTTTCCCAAATCCTTATGGTCTCAGGCCCAGGTTCTGTCCCACAGGAGCTGCTCAGATGAGGAAACCTGCCCAGGCACATGAAGAGGCCACCAGGATGTCCACACTGAGCTGCTTGTCTTGCTCCCCTAACAGAGGAGGGGAAAGTTTTTAAAGAGGCCGTACCCTCACCCCAGCCAAATCACATCCACCATCCCCCGAGATCACATTTTCTTAAAGGAAAAGTGCAGAACTCCCAGAAGTGATGCTATGTGGTCTAGAGGCAAGATGATGTTAAATGCTGAGTACATGTGATATAGGATTTGGCATCTACTTCTCCTTCCTCATATTATATATGACTTAATTCTGATCTTTGAATGTCTGCCTCCCTCTGGTCTCTTTCTTTCTTTTTTCTTTGCAGCTTTAAAAAAAATTGTAGTAAAATATATATGACATACTATTTATCATTTTAACCAGTCATACGTATACAACCCAGTGGCATTAAGTACATTCAAAATGTTGTATAAACATCAACATAATTTATACCCCAAAACCTTTTCATCATTTCTAACAAAAACTTTGTGCCCATTAAATGATAACTCCCCTTCCTAGTCTGTTTCTTGATCAGGGACCCTGCCTCCGTCTTGGCCGCCCCCTGGCCTCAGCCATATAGTAAGGTAGGTCCTACCTATTTGCCAATAGTCTACCTTAATATGACTTTCTGCCTGGCCTCTTGAGGAATGCATCCCACCATGATCTACCTGTTATGACATCACTTTCTTGGACACCTGACACTGGCTGCCTCTCTTTTGCCTCTTTTTGAAAGTGCCCTGGAGAGGCTGGCTGCCAAAAGGAATGCTTTCTAAGCATCTGCCGGCTAGGACACTGTCTGTCCCACCCTTGGGAGCCGGCTTGCTGTCAGGTCAGAACTCCCAACTCATGCCAGTCTGTAGGTCTGCATAAAGTCACTGGGCTATTGTGTCTTTTTGACAGCCATCTCCTTCCCAAACACTTGTATCTCCTTATCATTCTCCTCCCCGATTGCAATCCCTGTGCTCCTTGCCCTGTGATATTTGAAGAGACTCCATGTGATGTGCTACGAGACTTACCGTTGGAGTCAGACCTGGCTCTGCTCCCGGCTTCGCTACTCCAGAGCTGGCTTCGTGACATCAGCTTGGGCAGTCACATAGGACCCAGCACTCAGAAGGGCCCCACATTTGCTTTTGAAACTATTTGTAATTTTATCTTGGAACTTGTGTCTTCTAATGGGGAGATGGAGCATGCATGTGAGCAGAGGAGATATGTGCAAACACATCCACCATTCCTTTTCTACTCACGGAGAACGTTCATGATACCCCATGAACACAGAATACCAGTGGACCCACAATGCACCGTTTAGGTATGTCTTGTCACTGATGGAGCAAGGAGGGTGCTGACAGCCCTATTGGCCGTGGCCATGTATTCCTTGGTAGCCATGTTATTAGCCAACAACTTACACTAAATATGATGACACAGAAGGAAGGGGAAGGATAGGGTAACCCATACCTCCTTTTTCATTCAGACTTTTCTTATTCTTCAATAAGCAAAGGTAGAGAGTGTTGGTAGAATACACACATATCAAAAAGTAAAATAACAGTTGATTCTGTTTTGCGCTGCATTTCCAGCGTTGTGGTAGGAACAAAGCATATATGCATGCGTGAGCTATGAAAAACGGTTTGGTGATTCTGCATATGGATTAGGTACTCTTATACTTGCATTCGAAACTGGCATCACACTAAATAAAGATGAATGGTAAAATTCGCATGATTAATTTAAACCTTTGATTCTCCTTGACTTAGAATGACATTAAAAATAGCAAATAAAAGACACCATGGCAAGTTGAGGAAGAGACCACAAAAGAAGTGAAAAGGCTTTTTATGTTTTAAATACCACACTTTTTCTTACTTTTTGAATAAGCGGGTCTACATTTTCATCTTACACTGGGACCGTCAAATGGTACTGGTGGTCTTGGCAACTTCTTTCTGTGTGATTCCAGGCCCCCTTGCTTCCTTTGAGCCCTTTCCGGTCACCAGGGTCTTTGTGTGTAAAATGAGAATAATGCCAGATCATGCCAACCAGCATCGAGTGGCCTCTGCTACAAGGCAATCATTGTATTCATTTTTTTATTTTCTTTCTATATAACTTCCACGAAGATATCTGTGCAGCATTCTGGTGAGGGGGAGTCCGTGGATATATAGAGGAAAAGAAAATTACATAAAGTTGGGGAGCAGACTAAGCCTTTGAGAGGTTTAGCAGTGATTTTTGGAGAAAAATCCATTAAAATGTTCTGTGACATTTGGCTTTTTTTGTCCAATTAATGGAGACTTCTGTATGTTTTCAGGCAGAAAGAAAGAAGTTGATAATGCAGGAGAGATAAGATACTTGAAAAAAATAACCATAAGAACTCCTTATATGTTTATAAGATTTCCAATGTTCAGGGATATCACATTTCTGCATTCCTTTAAGAAGGCTAGGTAGGCATTGCTCTCTCCTGGAACTGAAGAAACCAGCTCTCAGAAGGGACATGAAAAGGGAAGCCCGAGTCTACCTTGGAAAGGCGTTACAGTTAGCACTAGCCATCAACACGAATTATTCCGGCATGCTTTGGGATGCGGTTAAGTTACTTACCAGCAGGTGGCGCTCTCAAGTAGCGGTCTGAGCCTGCGGCTCTTTGAGAACTTAAATTATTGACTGACAGGCAAGCGCCCATTAGTGGTGGTAGTGAGTACAAGGAGCTTTCACCAGCATTGTTTCTTTAGAGAAACAACTATTCTGTACAAGTTTAGTGTTGCTAGGTAATAATTTATCCCCACACTAAGTGGCTTCATATAACAACAAACATGAACTGTCTTCAGTTTTTATGGGCAGGAATTCAGGAATGGTTTAGCTGGATCGTTTTGGCTTGGGTCTCTCAAGGACCTAAATACAGGATCATCCACCCATGGATTTGAATCACCATGTTCCCTAGGGTGTGGCTTACCTGGTCGTTCTCTGGCTGTTCCTACCTCTAGCCTGATCCGGTCCCCTCCCGAATCCTCAGCACCCCATGAGGAAGAGAGAACCAGACAGAAGTCAGACTAGTCCTTCACTTAATGTCACCCTTATTCCCATGTTGTACCTTTGAGCCTTTGTCTAGAATGTACGATGGCATGTAAATAAGAATCAGAACATATGGATCAGGCTCTATAAAGTATTCTAGGTTTATAAAATGGAGACCCAATTACAAATAGCTGGAGGAAGGGTCAAAGAGAAGCTTAGACTTCAGCCTGGTTTGGTATGTCTCTCTTCTTATTCCTACCGACCCTACCACAATCAAATCCCCATCTCTGCTAGTTATTAGGTGTGTTCCCTGAGGCAAACCTCTGTATTTCTCTGAGTCTCAGTTTCTTCATTGGTGACCTGAAAGTTATAGGACCCTTCAGAGAGTTGTGCAGATTAGAGAAAATTTATGTAACTTCATTATCGCAATAACGGATACATGTTAGGAGCTAGTAATCGATGGCTGTTACATTGTCATTATTTTGGTAAGCTCTTTAAAAGTTGGGAACAGGGGTGCCTGGGTGGCTCAGTCGGTTGAGCGGCCGGCTTCGGCTCAGGTCAGATCTCACGTTTGTGGGTTTGAGCCCCGCGTCAGGCTCTGTGCAGACAGCTAGCTCAGAGCCTGGAGCCTGCTTCAGATTCTGTGTCTCCCTCTCTCTCTGCCCCTCCCCCTCTCATGCTCTGTCTCTCTCTGTATCAAAAATAAATAAAACATTTAAAAAATTTTATAAAAAAAATAAAAAATAAAAGTTGGGAACATGTCCTCTTCGTCTGCCTCTTACAAAGCACCTATTAAAATACACTGGAGTTCAATTAACATTTATGCCCTAACTTCCTTTTTTAAAAAAATATTTATTTTTTTGAAATATTTATTTTTTAAATTTATATCCAAGTTAGTTAGCATATAGTGCCACAATAATTTCAGGATTCCTTAATGCCCCTTCCCCATTTAGCCTATCCCCCCTCCCAAAAGCCTGTTTGTTCTCCATATTTAAGAGTCTCTAATGTTTTTGTCCCCCTCCATGCTTTTATATTATTTTTGCTTCCCTTCCTGTTATGCTCATCTGTTTTGTATCTTAAGTCCACGTATGAGTGAAGCCATATGATATTTGTCTTTCTCTGACTAATTTCATTTAGCATAATACCCACTAGTTCCATCCACATAGTTGCAAATGGTAAGATTTCATTCTTTTTGATTGCTGAATAATACTCCATTGTGTATCATGTCTCCTTTATCGATTCATCCATTGATGGACATTTGTCCTCTTTCCAAATAGCATACCTGTACCCCTTGGATAAATACCTAGTAGGGCAATTGGTAGATTGTAGGGTAGTTTTATTTTTAACTTTTTGAGGAACCTCCATACTGTTTTCCAGAGTGACTGTACCAGTTAGCATTCCCACCAGCAGTGCAAAAGAGATCCTCTTTCTCAGCATCCTCGCCAACATCTGTTGTTGCCTGAGTCGTTACTGTTAGCCATTCTGATGTGAGGTGGTATCTCATTGTGATTTTGATTTGTATTTCCCTGATGATAAGTGATGTTGAGCATCGTTTCATGTGTCTGTTGGCCATCTGGATGTCTTCTTTGGAGAAGTGTCTGTTCATGTCTTTAGCCCATTTCTTCACTGAATTATTTGTTTTTTGGGTGTTGAGATTGATAAGTTCTTTATAGATTTTGGATACTAATCCTTTATGTGATATGTCATTTGCAAATGTCTTCTCCCATTCTGTCGGTTGCCTTTTAGTTTTGCTGTTTATTTCCTTCAAATATTAATTTATTTTGAATCAGAGAGAGAGAGAGAGAGAGAGAGAAAGCACTCACATGTGGGGGAAGGGCAGAGAGCCTGACCTGGAGCTCAATCTCATGACCTGTTAGATCACAACCTGAGCCAAAATCGAGTTGGATGCTTAACCCACTGAACCACCCAGGCACCCCTATGGCTTTCCTTCTTAATTACCAGACCTCCTCCTGAGAAATAAGAAAATGCTTCAAACGGTATCTTTCATATGGGTCAGAGTGAGGAGGACCTTTTTAAGCAAAGACTTCTTATGGTTTACAAGGTAAATAGTAGGGTGCACATAATCTGCTAATGAAAATCAATGCCATAAACAAAAAATTTTCTTGAAACGCCTTCTAAAAAGGTCCTGGTCCATGGGAACCTTTTTGTGCTCCTTTGCTCACTAAGTTAGAATATCAGACTCTCAGGATGTAGCCATTAGATAGACTCTTAAGAGGCTGGTCATCTAATCCCGGACCTTTAATTGACAGTTAAGAAACAAAGGAAAGAAGGGGCAAGCAAAATCTTCTGGGTTCGATGATAAAGATAACCTTTCATCCTGAAAGTCATGCTGCCTTCAGTGTTGTGTTCTGCCTGGCAGTGCCCAGGAAAAGAAAAACTGTATCAAATACAGATTGCTGTAATGCTGTGCACATACTTCCAAAACAGAGCAGAAGGTCATAAATCTGTCCTAGCCAATAATGATAACAACAGTGACCATTCTCAGATTCATGCTATGTGTCAAGAACTACATACATGTTTCACGTCATTCCCCCATTGGCTCTAAGGATTCATGAGGAATTATTATTTGATTTTATAGATAATGAAAGTGAGGCTCTAAGCGTTCATAAATTTGCCCAAGATCTCATCCCTAGTTAGGCAGGGTCAGGATTTGAGTTCAAGCCTGACTCACTTCAAACCATCCTTTCTTTTTTTCAATGAAATATTTCAAACTTTTAGAAAAGTACAGTGACTGAGGTATCAAACACCAGTATAACTACCACTAGACTTCACTGAATTATTTGTGGTTTTTTTTTTAATGTTTATTCATTTTTGCGAGAGAGACAGAACATGAGCGGGAGACGGGCAGAGACAGAGAGACACAGAGTCTGAAACAGGCTCCATCCAGGCTCTGAGCTGTCAGCACAGAGCCTGACACAGGGCTTGAACTCGGGAATGGTGAGATCATGACCTGAGCCAAGGTTGGACGCTTAACTGACTGAGCCACCCAGGTGCCCCAATTCACTGAATTATTTGTAAAATATTGCCATACTGACTTCAGATCTTCCTTGAAAACAAAAGGTAATGTCATTTGCAACTATCTTTTCCCATGCTATCAGTTGCCTATCAGTTTTCTTGATTGTTTCCTTTGCAGTGCAGGAGCTTTTTATCTTGATGAGGGCCCAATAATTCATTTTTGCTTTCATTTCCCTTGCCTTTGGGTATGTGTCGAGTAGGAAGTTGCTGCGGTTGAAGTCAAGGAGGTTGTTTCCTACTTTCTCCTCGATGGTTTTGATGGTTTCCTGTCTCACATTCAGGTCCTTCAGCCATTTTGAGTTTATTTTTGTGTATGGTATAAGAAAGTGGTCTAGTTTCATTCTTCTGCATGTTGCTGTCCAGTTCTCCCAGCACCACCTGCTAAAGAGGCAGTCTTTTTTCCATCAGATACTCTTTCCTGCTTTGTCAAAAATTAATTGGCCGTACATTTGTGGGCCCAGTTCTGGGTTCTCTATTCTATTCCATTGGTCTATGTGTCTGTTTTTGTGCCAATACCATACTGTCTTGATGATGACAGCTTTGTAGTAGAGGCTAAAGTCTGGGATTGTGATGCCTCCCGTTTTGGTTTTCTTCTTCAATATAACTTTGGCTATTCGGGGTCTTTTGTGGTTCCATAC